>SJXQ01012675.1:187839-218617 GCA_006408695.1 Aepyceros melampus | reverse complement strand
CGTGCTCCTTTTTTTTTCCCAATATTTTACATTTTGAGACTGATTTCATAAAATATCATTAGCTGGATAATTACACCAAAACTGTAAATTATTATGAACTGTTGACAAATTATATTGAAAGAAATTTTGCTTTTCTATTTTAGTTACAGAACAAGTAGAAAGCAATGAAAAGGACAGCAAACCTGAGGAGGAAGAGCAAGTATTACGTGAAGATGAAAGACCTGAGAAAAGTAAGCATGTACAAGCAAATCTGAAATTGTTTTAAAAATTGCTTCTGCTTTTAAGGCTGTAGAAAATACTCTTCTGTCCATGAAATGATTGTAAAATTTTTCAGTTTAAGTGAGTCACAGTAAAATCATTTTGTTGATGGTTAACTCAACTATCTTTGAAGGTGTTAATTATTTCATGTGCTTTGTTGTTTTGTTTATTCTTTCCATTGTTCCATAAGAAAGATTTAAGCTTACTATTTAGTAAGGTACTATCTGAATATCTTGAGAGAAGTTGTTTTAGATTTTCTTTTAGATCGTGGGCCTATAGAAATTTTGTCTAAGGTGATATGGCAAATGAAAGTATGTATCTCTATTTATTTAAAGTTCTTAAGCTCTGTGGGAAGGGGAAACAATGTTACTGAATGTCATTAGGTTTATGGAAAGATCACTGGACCAGAAGTCAAGAAATTGGTATTCTGTAACTCTCTGTCATCTGTGCTGTGTAAGTTATAATACAAGAGTTGTGGAATAGAATTGAACTTTAAATCAGGCACGTAGACATGGACATAGGGTAAGATAGAGAGGAAGATGTATGGTCACATATAACCATTTTTCTTTTAATAAGTGTGGAGATTTTAATATTTTATATTCAAAAAGAAAGATAAAACTTGCTTATGATCTCATGAGTGTTGTCAGTATTTAAAACAAATTTCTAAGTGAAGGTCTTTGAATATTTATTATTTACCAAATTACTTTCCTAATAACATTAATTTTATTATTTTTATCAATATATATTTGCAATTTCTTAAGATATGTTAAGAATAACTGTGATATGTTATTTTCCTAAGGCTAATGATTAAGGAAGAATTTTTCCTAAATTTAGTGAGGAAGAAATTTTACTGAGGGGAAAGAATTAAATAATTAAAGCTATGCACAGTTGTAGAAGTATGTGATGTAAAAATGCATATTGAGAAATCTGTGACTTGTGAATGAATGCTGTATTTTGTCAGAATTCATATTGTATATAGAATTTAATAAAAGGAATGAATTTAAGATGATTTCATATTGTTAGTTCATCTTCCATCTTAATAGGAAGATTTTGAGAAAAGAATGTTCTTTGTTCATGTTGTTCGTCCATTTGCTTATTTAACCATTAGGAAGTTCTTATTTAGCATATTGAAAATCATTTCAAGTTTAAAGCTAAAAGCTATCTACTAACTTTTCTGATCACAAAAGCAAATGATTGAGAATCCTGTTTTGTAGATAGAAATAATATTTTCCTGAGGGTGGAAAATAAGCATTAAAGTCTATCTATAATAAAAGCATCTGATTGGTGTTTAATAAAAACACCTACTTTTTCTTCTCAGGTGAATTCTTTAGAAGAAAACGTTCTAAGTCAGAGGACATGGACAATATACAGTCCAAACGCCGTCGATATTTGGAAGAGGAATATGAGGCAGAATTTCAAGTAAAGATTACAGCCAAAGGAGATATAAACCAGAAGCTACAAAAGGTGTTAGAGATTATAAGTTAAAACCATATTAAATAAAAGGCACCACCATCTTTATTCTTCTAGGTTTTTGACTTTACTCTGTATTTTATTGACATATTCAGATGTCTCATAGAAACAAAACTTGAAGCGTGTTGCGATTCATGGGGTCGCAAAGAGTCGGACACAGCTGAGCGATTGAACTGAACTGAACTGGGCTTATTACCCTTAATTTAATTCTAAAATTCCTTGTGATTCTTTTGAAGCTAAATTGTTTTTGTTTTTCTAAAGATACGATAATAATCATCAAAATGGGAGAGAAATTATGACTTCTTATTTGCTTTATACAAAACTGAGTATCGTTCCCAGCTTTTTTTCCCTTCTACACTCAACTTCATTCTAGTAGGAACATTAGAGTCTCATATGTTAACATTTTAGCTTTTATAAGTTTTTTCATAAGCTGGTTTCGTGACTCTTAAGTCCCTGCATTCTAAGCTCATTGTTATGTATTTTAGGCTTAGTATTTTAAAATGGTATGAACAAGGCTCTGGAAGGACTAGGGAAAAGGAATATTTAAAGTACAGGGATTGGAAACTTCTCACTATATGTATTAGACTAGAGATAGAAATAATGAAAATATGAAGTATGTAATATATTTTTCAAAATGTGTTCATAAATGTTAACAAATCTTTTTTTAAGAGAAGAATAAGAGACTTGGGTGAAATTAATTTTTCAAAGCCTTACATATTTAATGGTGAAATTATAAATAACCTAGGCCAATGTTCTTCTACTCAAAGTGTAAATATCCCTGTTAGAGAAAAGAACAGAGAGACAGTAAAAAAGTGGCTTTTTTTCTCTTGAATCTTTTCATCATATGGTGATAATAATGCCAGTTTAGTCTTTCTTTTAGAGCTATTAGAAATATGAAGATAGCTATGTGAAAGGATTTTGAAAACATCTGTGTATACTGAGGGTTTACTCCTCTAGGAAAGTGTTACTCGAGTGTGGTCCATAGATACACACCATGTGTCCTCTCTATGGGTCCATAATGAGATAAATATAAAAACTGTGAGTAAATTTCATAGTGCAGTGAGATTCTTAGTGTCTGCTAAAAATATCATCTGTAACAGATTAGAAAATATTAAAATCTGGTCCTTCACCTTGTTTCCTTAAATCACAAGGTATGGGAGGAAAATATTAAAACTTCAATTTCAAATTGTTTTAAAAATTTCACCCTCTGCAAATTTTCTATTTTTAGTACATTTTATTCTCTTACAGTAGATACTATATATAGGCAGAAGTAGAGGATTTCAACAGATATCATTGTGTTATGGATGCCAGTATTTTTTTTTTAAACAAACTAGCTAATGTATTAGTACTGTCTATTAATACTTCAGAATATTTACTGTTTGCTGCTTGCTTGAAATTCCTTTTTTGTAACAAAAGAATATATATTTTTAGGTTGTACAGTGGTTATTGGAAGAAAAATTGTGTGCACTGCAGTGTGCTGTATTTGATAAGACATTGGCAGAATTGAAAACACGAGTGGAAAAGATTGAGTGTAACAAGAGGCATAAAACAGTTCTTGCTGAATTACAGGTTTGTACAGTAAATTGCATATCCACGTGCCATCATTTTCACAACTCACTTTCTGGTATATGTTTTCCAAGTTGACAATAAAGTATATTTAACTACTAAGTATTAGGAATAAAAGGAATCTCTATTAGTTTGCTCAGGCTGCCATTGAAAAAAACACCATCAACTGGGTGACTTTCAAAACAGAAATGTAGTGTGTCATAGTTTTGTAGGCTAAAAGCCCAAGGTCAAGCTGCCACCAGGTTGTAAGAGAGAATTGTTCCATTTGTCTCCTCTAGCTTCCTACGGTTTACTGACAGTCTTGGGCATTTCTTGTCTTGTGGAAGTATCATTGTGATTTCTGGCTCCATCTTCACATAGTGCTGTGTCTATATGTGTATCTGCTTCCAAATTCCCCCCTTTTCTAGGGATACTAGTCACTCTGGATGAGGACCCACACTATTCTAGTAGGACCTCATCTTAACTATAGCTGACTTTTGGAGAGCATAAGGGTTAGAGGTGCTGTCCCCACTGCCTGCAGTTGAAAATCTATGTACTGGTACCTACCTCAGAAAATGAAGAAATTCATAAATGACTCACCCACGGCAGTGAACAGTTCGGATGGAATCAGAACTCAAACCCTAGTTCCTTTGATTTCAGTTATGGTGATCTCTAATTGAACACAGACTCTCACTCAATTTAAAGATCTGTAGAATGAAAATATGGATAGTGTATTTATTGAAAAAAAATTTCCATGTATAATTGGACCCATGTGGTTCAACTCCATGTTGTTCAAGGGTCAACTGTAATTACAATTACCTATTTCCAGAAAGCTTGTGTTCTGATACTTGGGGTTCAGACTTCAACATACTTTTGAGATATGTATCAACCCATGCCAAGCCTCAGAAATAATCTTAGTAGTGCATCTTCAGTATTTCTTCAGTCAGTGAAGAAAGGCTAGCATCATCTAAAATGCTGTTAAGTACTAAATAATGTTTGCTGTGATTCCTTTTATATTAATCTGTTTCCTCCAATGAGTTTTATTTTTAAAGACATTAGTTTGTTGGTCTGTGTTTATGAATAATTGCTACTTTTAATTTCTTATTGAATATATCTATGTTAACATGTAGTGCTTGAGCTTCTGGTTAGTTGAAATGGGCACATGATAGCATGCGTTAGTATATTAATTTCATTCCAAGATTAAGAAACTGGGAAATTTCATCAGTACATTCATTCTGTCAAGAGAATGTATGGTTTCTATTTGGTATAGGTTGTCTGAAATATGAACATTGTCTCAGATGCTGACTTGAAAACTTGAAAACCACTTACAGAGCCTTATTTACAAATAAGGGAGAAGTGGTTCATGAAAATAAAGTTGCACAGTTGAAAGCAAATTGCAAGCAACTGTGACTAGATTTTAGGAATTATATATCTCAGCCAACAAGTTTAGTTTTTTAGTTTCATATTGTAAATTTTATTTAAAGTGAGACTTTGTTAATAATAAGGTCATTGTAGTTATTTTATAATGCATCATTTAGGACAACACTATTCCTGTTTCTTACCTTTAGCGGGTCCTTAAATAGTTAGTGTTGTCTAATCATTACATTTTATTTTACTAGTACTATTTAGAATGTTGAATTAGAACTGAAAATGTTGAAAGATTTAAGAGAATAATTTCATTCATAGTTTGTTATCAGTCTCATAGCTGCATCTATGATTTTGTGCTTTTAGAACCTGAGATTTTAACTCATATTTTTAAGATACAGGTCTGTCTCTAACTTTTAATAAGCCTTTGCACTTGGATATTTCTTTGTAGCCTTAGAATCTTAATCTTTCCAACATCAAACCAATCTCTTCTCCACGAATAAGTCATGTTGTGGAGTTTGCACATTGTTCCCGTTACTCAAAATTCTTGAATTCTTAGAAAAATCTTCAAGGAATACCTTCCCATTGTTCCTTTTATTCACAATTTTTCAGTTTTTGGAAACTGATTCCTCTGTATCATCTCACATATACACAGTGAGTTGCCAAATTAAAACTTAAATTTCTTATAAAACTCGTCTTTTACATCTTTCAACTTTCTACAAAGCCATCATTACCCAGTTCCTTGATTATAATAGCAACCTTTTACATGACCACTTTGGTACTGCTTTTTACTGGTCCTTCTCAAGCATTGTATTCATCTTTCTAAAATGCTGCTTGTTCATTGTCTTCTGTGTAGTCCAGTTTTCTCAGTTGTGTACCAGTTTAAACCTATCTTTGTTTTCTGATTCGTAATTTAGATCTCCTAGTTTTTGATCCACTTTTCCTAATCCCACCAGTTGCTTCACTGTCCTACAGACTATTTTTTTTTTAAGATTAAAAAAATAATAATAATTTTATTTATTTGTTGTCTGTGTTGGGTCTTCATTGCTGTGTGGGCTTTTCTTTAGTTGAGGCGAGTGGAAGCTACTCTCTAGTGTTGGCTTCTCTTGTTACTGAACATGGCCTCCAGGGTGTGCGGGCTTTAGCAATCGCAGCACATGGACTAAGTAGTTGTGGTTCCCAGGCTCTCGAGCACAGGCTCAGTAGTTGTTGTGCACGGGCTTAGCTGTTCCACGATATGTGGTATCTTCCCAGTCCAGGGGTCAAACTTGTGCCTCTTGTATTGGCAGGCAGATTCTTTACCATTGAGCCATCAGGAAAGCCCCCTACAGAGTGCTAATGCTCACAATATTTTTATTTCAGACATTTGATTTCATATTGTAGCTTCCATTCATTTATGATCTGTCCTTACCATGCCATTTATTTACATTTTATTCAGCCCAATTTAGTTCCCATCTCTTTCTTTGTTGTTCTGATATTTAGATTTTTATGGAAGTAAAATTTGGATAGAATTACTTTAAAGTTTACAGTTCAGTGTCATTTGGTACCTTTACACTCTTGTATGATCATCATCTTTATCTAGTTCCAGAACATTTTCATCAATCCAGAAGAAAATCTTCTACCCATTAAATAGTCACTTCTCATTTCTTTCTCCCTCTACCCCTTGGGAACCACTAATCTGCTCTCTGTCTCTACTGAGTTACGTATACTGCATATTTCATATGAACAGTTATACAATATGTGACTTTTTGTGTCTGGCCTGTTTTTCATAGCATAATGTTTTTACGATTCATACATGTTATAGCATGTATCACTATTATATTCCTTTTCATTGCTAAGTAATATTTATGTTTCTATACTGTTGAAAATAAATAGGAACTAATTCAAGATGTTAACTTGTATATACACACACACATACACATATTTTGTTCATGTATTCTTCAGTTGATGAACATTTGATGAGCATTTGAGTTCTTTTCACCTTTTGAATATTGAAAATAATGCTGCTGTGAACATTTGTACACAAGTATTTGAATACTTGTTTTCAAATCTTTTGGGCATGGAATTGTGGATCATATGATAATTCTTTTGTTTAATTGATTGTAGAACAGTCAGTTGTTTCTTGTTTTATATTCCCACCAGCAATGTTGAGGGTTGCATTTCTCCATTTCCTTGTTAACACTTGTTACTGTCTGTGTTTTTTAAAAATAGTTATAACATTCTAATGGATATGAAGTGGTATTTCATTGTGATTTTGGTTTGTTTTCCTAATGTCTACTTATGTTCAGCATCTTTTCATGTGTTGTTTAAACATCTGTGTATATTCTTTAGAGAAAATTTAAGTTATTTTTATTCCTGGATTTTTTGTTTTTGCCTTTTTATTGTTGAGCTGTAAGAGTTCTTTACATATTTTGGATATTGAACACTTTAAAGTACATGATTTATGACTATTTCACCCACTCTGTAAGTTTTCTTTTCACTTTCCTCTCTTGATAATGTCATTTAATGCACAGAAATTTTATATTTTGATGAGTCTTGTAGGCAGCATAGAGTTGGGTCATGATTTATTATCCATTTTGCCAATCTCTCCCTTTTAATTGAAGAGTTTTTCATCTCTTTACATTTAAATTAGTTATTGATAAAGAAAGACTTAGTCCTACCGTTTTACTTGTCTTTCACCTTTTTTGTTCTTTAATTCCTACATTATTGCCTTCTTTTATGATTTTCTTCTAGTGAACCATTTTAACTCTCTTCATTTTTCTCTCTATAAAGTTTTTACTTTTTCCTTAGTGATTACTCTGGGGATTAAACTTAACCTCTTGAATTAATACCTATTATACAAAAAAGTATACAAAAGTTTTCTTTCACAGTCTTGTCCTCCTATCTCTCTGGTGAATTTCTTAATTTCAGTTATTGTACTTCCAGCTGCAGAATTTATACTTGTTTAAAAATACATAATATCTGCCTCTTTACTCATATTCTCTCTATTGGTGAGACAGTTTTTCCTTTTTTTTTTTTCAAGTTCTTTCTCAATGGTATCCTTTAGATTTAAAACCGTTTATTTAAAGTCTGTCTAGTAAGTCCTATGCCTGAGTTATATTTCTGTTAATTTTTTTTCTTTCTGTGAATAAACCATACTTTCTTATTTCTTTGTATATGTCCCATTTTGTTCATTGTTACTGTTTAAATGAATATTTTGAGTATTGCAATGTGACAATTCAGAAAATCAGATTTTCCCCTTGTATCCAGGGTTTGCTATTGCTGCTTGTTGTTGTTTGCTTGATTAGTGGGTTTTCTAAACAATTTTTGCAAAGTATATGTTCATTATTGTGTATGGTCACTGAAGTCTGTGTTTTGTTAGCTTAGTGGTCAGCTGATATTTTGACAGTTAACTTAAATGCTCAGACAGAAGGAATCCACCTGCAGTGCAGGAGACCTGGGTTCAATCCCTGGGTTGGGAAGATCCCCTGAAAAAGGGAACAGCTCACTCTAGTATTCTGGCCTGGAGAATTCCATGGACAGAGGAACCTGGCAGGCTACAGTCCATGGGGTACAGAGTCAGACATGACTGAGCAACTTTCACTTAAATGCCTGGAGCCTAAAAAAGTAAAAAGATTACTCTCCCAAATCTTTGCAGATTAACTGCATTAGGGTACTCTTTCAACACTTAGGCTAAACCATTTACAACCTGTTCTATGACATTTGCCTTATTCTTCTCTTCCTGCTTGCATAGATTCTGAAGGCTAGTCTGAGGTGACAGCTTAGGGTCTTTTCAGGCCACTTATGAGCTTGCATTCTGTCCTGAACATTCAGATAGTCTTCTACATTTCCTGAGATGGGTAAGAGCTTTTAAAGCCCCCTTCTGCGGTGTGTCTTCTTTCCCAACCTTTTCCATCTCAGGCATTTCTTTTCTTTTTTTTAATACTTTTTATTTTATGTTGGAGTATAACTGATTAATAGTGTTGTGATAGTTTCAGGTGGACAGCAGAGGGACTCAGGTGCACATATACATCTATCATTCTCTCCCAAACGCCTCTCCCATCCAGGCTGTCACATAACACTGAGCAGAGTTCCTTGTGCTATAGAGTAGGACCTTGTTGGTTGTCCATTTTAAATAATAGCAGTATGTACACATCTGTCCCAAACTCCCTGACTAAGCCTTTCCCATATCCCTTCCCTCTGGCAATCATAAGTTCTTTCTCTAAGTCTGTAAGTCAGTTTCTGTTTTGTAAATGTTGATTTGTATTATTTCTTTTTGGATTCTGCTCGTAAGAGATGTCATACAATATTTTTCCTCCTCCGTCTGACTTTACTCAGTATGAAAACCTCCAGGTCCTTCTGTGTTGCTTTAAATGGCATTATATCATTCATTTTTATGGCTGAGTAATACTCTGTTGTATATATGTACCAGATCTTCTTTATCCATTTCTCTCTCAATGAACATTTAGGTTGCTTCCATGTCCTGACTGTTGTAAATAGTGCTGCATTGAACATTGGGGTGACTGTGTCTTTTTGAATTATGGCTTTCTCTGAGTATATGCCCAGTAGTGGGATTGCTGGGTCATATGGTAGTTCATTTTTAGGTTTTTTAAGGAACTTCCATGCTGTTCTCCAGGATTCCCTTGTGGCTCCACTGGTAAAGAATCTGCCTGCAATTAGGGAGACCTGGGTTCGATCCCTGGATTAGTTTAGGAAGATCCCCTGGAGAAGGGAAAGGCTACACACTCCAGTATTCTGGTCTGGAGAATTCCATGGACTGTATAGTCCATGGGGTCACAAAGAGTTGGACACGACTGAGCGACTTACACACACATAGATACCATTCTCCACAGTGGTTGTATCCATTTACATTCACATCAGGAATGTGAGGGATTTCCTTTTCTCCACACCTTCTCCAGCGTTTGTTGTCTGTAGATTTTTTTGATGACCATGCTGAGCAATGTGAGGTGATATCTCATTGTAGTTTTGATTTGTGTTTCTCTAATAATTGGTGATGTTGAACGTCTTTTCATGTGTGTTTTGTCCATCTGTATATCTTTTTTTGAGAAATGTCTATTTAGGTCTTCTGCCCATTTTTTGATTGGTATTTTTTTTGTTTTGATATTGAGCTGGATAAGCTGTTTTTATATTTTGTAGATTAATCCTTCATCAGTTGCTTCATTTGAAAATATTTTTTCCCATTCTGAGGGTTGTCTTTTCATCTTATTTATGGTTTCCTTTGCTGTGCAAAATCTTTTAAGTTTAATTAGTCTCATTTGTTTGTTTATTTATTTTTCATTACTCTAGGAGATGGGTCAAAAAAGATCTTGCTGCTATTTATCTGCCAGTAGGCTAAGTTTTAAAAAGAAGTATTTGAGTACTGTAGATGTAGCTTCCCTTGTGGCTCAGCTGGTCAAGAATCCACTTGCAATGCAGAAGATCTGGGTTTGATTTCTGGGTTGGAAAGATTGCCTGGAGAAGGGAAAGTCTACCCACTCCAGTGCTTTGGCCTAGAGAGTTCCAGACTCATATGTACTATTGGTTAGGGATCTTCTGTGATTTATAGATATGTTTACTATTAATATATAATTCTGAGTGAGAAAATTAAGTGTGGTCCCACTATGTTAAATAATAAGAAATGCAAACACATATATTCAGAAATATGCTGGTTTGTGAGCAAGGAAGAAAAAAGCCAATCTTCTAAAACCAAGAGTGTTTACTTTGGGTTTTGAAGTCAAGGATTATACAACAACTTGTCTTATTTTCTTGCTGTTGACTGTCTTCTGAGGATCCTATTACCCATAGATTTCTTGTTATGTATGCACAGGTTCCTTTTTAATACTATAATGTCATTTGATTTCTGTCTCGTTTTTGCTTTTTTTAGGCCAAGATAGCCAGGTTAACCAAACGCTTTGGAGCAGCCAAAGAAGATCTTAAGAAAAGACAAGAAGTAAGAATTTCTATTCTTGCATAGTTGATATTTAGCTTTAAGTGGTAATCTTAGGAGGTGCTGACCTAGAAGGAAAGAAGTCTGAAATTTTCTTTCATATTGTGTACTTCCTGCATCTTGTTTCTGGAACTTCTGCTCTAGAACTAGTCATTAATCTTTTCTAATCCTCACTGTTTTAATATGAACATCAGTACATGTAATATGTATATGTAAGGCATTCTTGAAATATCCATCTTTAAAATTAAGCTTTGGGGATTTGCCTTACCATGTTTCTCTCAGGCATACCTTGGAGATACTGTGGGTTCAGTTCCAGACCACTGTAGTAAAGCAATTATTGTGATAAAGCAAGCCACCAGTTTGTAAAAAAAAAAAAAAAAAAAAAAATTCATTAAAAAAATACATAAATGTTATGTTAATTCTATAGTCTATTAAGTGAGCAGTGGTATTATGTCTAAAAAATCATTTAGATATGTTTTAATGTACATACTTTAATTAAAAAATGAAAAACAGAAAATAATTGCAATAACATCACAGATCACTGTAGACTATAATAGGGTCTCCCTAGTGGCTACATGGTAAAGAATCTACCTGCCAATGCAGAAGATGTGGGTTTGATCCCTGGGTCAAGAAGGAAATGGCAATCCACTATAGTATTCTTGCCCAGGATATCACATAGACAGAAGAGCCTGGAAGCTACCCATGGGATCACAGAGAGTCAGACACAACTTAGTGACTAAAACAACAATAGCAGGATAATAATAATGAAGAAGCTTGAAATATTACCAAAATTACCAAAATGTAACACAGAGACTCAAAGTGAGGAAATGCTATTGGAAAAATAGTACCAAGCTTGACACATGTTGCTGTAAACCTTCAGTTTTTTAAAAGTGCAGTATCTGTGAGGTACAATAAAGCAAGGTATGCCTGTATTTGCCACTGTAGTAGTTTAGTCTATTACGTCCTACAAAATAGTTCAGTATTACACGGCCTCAAGTAGCCCAATTCTCCTCTTCCTTTCTTCCTCCATGTAGTTTTGTCCAGGTGTTGTAGCATAGCACAAGCTGTGGTCTGTAATTATGCTTTGCTTTCTGTTGTTTCATTAGTTATTCTATAATATGGATTTTTAGTATAGCATTGTACATTGCAGTATTGTTTTTAGTTGAATTTCTTTTCCTCTTTTTTTAATTTGAGCAAGTTGTATTTCTTTGTGTCGTGATAACTTTATTGCCTGGTACATAGTAATTTCCAATAGTAGTTTTTTTCAGTAGTAGTCATTATTCCTATAGATATTTCTGTCTTGAATCATTTTCATATCTTTACTTGACTTTTTAAAGCTACTCATTTTGAAATGATAGATACACAAGAAATTGCAACAATAACACACGGACTCCTATGAACCCTTCAGTCAGCCTCACTCATTGGTGAAATCTATACCCATAGTACATTATCAAAACCAAGAAATTAGTATAGTTCTATCAGATAGTTTTGTAGACTTTATTAGTTTGCTTCAATTTTTACATAAATTAATTCTGTATATCTGTGTGTTTCTCTGCAATTTGATCTCATGTATAGATTTATGTAACCTGCCACCACAGTTCAAGATAACAGTCCCTTACCACACAGGGACACCCTCCTGCTTCTCTTTTACAGTTTCAACCTTGCCTTTACCCTACCCTTACCTCCTGTACTCTGGCAGCTACAGATCTGTTCTGATCTTTATATTTTTTGAACTTAAGTTTTTAAGCTCTGATTTATCTTTTCTTGAGCAACTGACTGTTTACACAGGCTAATCATCAAATCCTCATTTGGCCATGGTCCATGGGGCCGCGGTCCATGGGGTCCAGTTTTCATTTTCAAAGAGTCGGGCACGACTCAGCGGCTTCACTTTCGCTTTTCACTTTCGTGCATTGGAGACAGAAATGGCACCCACTCCAGTGTTCTTGCCTGGAGAACCCCAGGGACGGGGGAGCCCTGCGGGCTGCCATCTGTGGGGTCGCATAGAGTCAGACACAACTGAAGCGACTTAGCAGCAGCAGCAAAGATTTTTTTATTATGGTCTTCTTCACTGATGTAATTACTTTTCTGATTTTAAACTCTAGTTTCTCAGCTTTAAAAAAGTTTTTTTTGGTCATACTATAAAAACTATTTCTTCTATTAGAAAATTGGTATAAAGCTTTATTTGCTATGCCTGAACCAAACATATGGGTTTGAAATTTTTCCATTGTTTTTTACAATATGATTTTCCTTTTTTTTTTTTTTTTTCATCCTGTGTCTGAACTAAGTAGTGCTGCCCACCTTGTACTTTTCTAGTGTTTGTGCATATCACATTTGTTATCAGAATTGCTTTCCAGGTCTTCTTACTTGTTTAGTTAAAGAAGATAGGCAGAGACCTTAAGATATACAAATGAAAATATTATGATCCCTGAAAAGCTTGTCTTGAAGAGCTACAATAAGTATGGAAAGAAGGACTAAGACTGTGTAATTACTGAAGATTGGAAAAGATTAATTTGAACAATTAGTGTGTGTGGCACTTGAAGAAAATGTTAAGGTAGTGTTCAGTCTTTCAAATTGTGTTACTTCTTTTAGTTTGTAAGGCCAGTTTTCATTTTCAAGACTTAGACATCTTTCTAACTCATTCTTGTTATTGTTTTCTTCTTGTGAGAAATAGTTCTAGAGAAATATCAAAAGATTTTGTTCTTCCATGTTTTAATTTCCTTTAATTATGGTTTCCAGTTAATTTTACATCTGTCTTTCTAGGCTTTAAAAACAAGACGCATAAAAGAATATTGAGAACTTTATTCCCCTTACCAAAATACCTAAACAAGCAATACCACTTCAGATTCTTTTCTTCTGTTTAGATTTGCTCCTTGGTCCTCTGATATTCAGTTAATAACAAACTCCACTATTCAGATTTGTCTTAAAACATTTTCTATTAATTTCTGAAAGAAAAGAAAATCCTCATAAGCAGTTTGCTATTAAGACCATATTCATGTTTAATCTATTTTAGGGCTTTATGACTGATATCTTTAACTTTCATCATTTCTATCTTTTTTTTACTATAAAAGAAATATCAAGATATTTCTCTCCTTTATGGAAATCAGTGACTTATAATTAATTCTCAAATTTTAGATTTAATCTAAATCCTGCATTTCAATTTTTTGTTAAAAATAATTCTTTTTATTTTAATTGTGATAAAAATTTAACATAAAATTTACCATTTTAAATTCTACAATTCAATAGTGTTAACTGTATTCACATTGTTGTGTAACATATCTCTAGGAATTTTTCATCTTGCAAAACTAAGACCTCCATAGAACAAGTACCATTTCGCCTCCCCTTTAACCCCTGGAAATGATCATTCTACTTTGTTTCCATGGTTTTGACTTCTCTAGATATCTCATAAGTGCAGTCACACAATATTTGTTTTGTTCATCTTATTTCACAAAACATTATGTTCTCAAGGTTCATCTGGGTTGTTGCATATGACAGGATTTCCTTCCTTAAGGCTAATACTGCATTGTATGTATATACCACATTTTCTTTATCCATTTATTTATTGATGGACATTTGGGCTGGTTTCAACTTCTGGCTCTTACGAATAATGCTGCAATGCCATTGGCGTGCAGATACCTCTTTGAGGTCAAAGTTTTGGATATTTCTACCCAGAAGTGAAATTGCTGGGTCATTTGGTAATTCTGTTATTTTCTGAGGAGCCTCCATATAGTTTTCTTTTCTTTTTTTTTTTTTAAATTTTTTTTTATTTTTTNTTTTCCCAGCACCACTTGTTAAAAAGATTGTCTTTAATCCACTGTATATTCTTGCCTCCTTTGTCGAAGATAAGCTGTCCATAGGTGTGTGGATTTATCTCTGGGCTTTCTATTTTGTTCCATTGATCTGTATTTCTGTCTTTGTGCCAGTACCATACTGTCTTGATGACTGTGGCTTTGTAGTAAAGCCTGAAGTCAGGCAGGTTGATTCCTCCAGTTCCATTCTTCTTTCTCAAGATGGCTTTGGCTATTCGAGGTTTTTTGTGTTTCCATACAAATTGTGAAATTATTTGTTCTAGCTCTGTGAAAAACACCACTGGTATCTTGATAGGAATTGCATTGAATCTGTAGATTGCTTTGGGTAGTATACTCATTTTCACTATATTGATTCTTCCAATCCGTGAACATGGTATATTTCTCCATCTATTAGTGTCCTCTTTGATTTCTTTCATCAGTGTTTTATAATTTTCTCAATAGATGCAGAGAAGGCTTTCGACAAAATTCAACATCCATTTATGATAAAAACTCTCCAGAAAGCAGGAATAGAAGGAACATACCTCAACATAATAAAAGCTATATATAGTTTTCTTTTGCAGTCACATCACTGCTAAAGTCACATTTAGGGCTTCTCAGGTAGTTCAGTCAGTAAAGAATCTGCCTTCAGTGCTGGAGACCCCAGTTCGATCCCTGGGTCTGGAAGATCCCCTGGAGAAGGAGATGGCAAACAACTCCAGTATTCTTGCCAGAAAATCCCATGGACAGAGGAGCCTGGTGGGCTGCAGTCCATGGCTTGCAAAGAGTTGTGCACAACTGAGCAAGTAACACTGAGGAACGGAGCAGTCACATCATTTACATGCCCATCAGCATGGCACAAGGGTTCCAGTTTCTGTATATTTTGGGAACAATTTTTTTTTCCCTCTTTTGTGATGGTGTCCACCCTAATGGATGTGACGCCTTATCTCATTGTGGTTTTGATTTGCTTTTCTCTGCTTGGTGATGTTGAGCATCTTTTCCCATGCTTATTGATCATTTTGCATATTTTCTTTGGAGAAATGTTTATTCAGGTCTTTGGCCATTCGTAAATCTGGTTACTTATCTTTTAGTTGTTAAGATGTAGTTCTTTTTATGTTCTGGATATTAACGCCTTACCAGTTACATGATTTGTAGTTATTTGCTGCCATTACGTTGGTGTCCTTTTCACTCTGTTGATTGTTTCCTTTCATGTGCAGAAGATTTTAAGTTTGATGTAATCTTCTTTGTCTTGTTAATGCTTTTGTTACCTTTGCTTTGATCCAAGAAATCATTGCCAAATCCACTATCATGAAGCTTTCCTCTGTGTTTTCTCTTAAGAATTTCATAGTTTTAGGTTTTATGTTTTAGGTCTTTAATCCATTTCAATTAAATCTTATATATGATTTAATGGTCTGACTTCATTCTTTTGCATTTGGATATCCAATTTTCACACAGTTTGCCAAAACTGTTCTTTCCCCATTGTGTAGCCTTTACACCCTTGTAGAAGGCAATGCAGCCCACTCTAGTACTCCTCTTGCCAGGAAAATCCCATGGATGGAGGGGCCTGGTGGGCTGCAGTCCATGGGGTTGCTACGAGTTGGACACGACTGAGCAACTTCACTTTCACTTTTGACTTTCATGCATTGGAGAAGGAAATGGCAACCCATTCCAGTATTCTTGCCTGGAGAATCCCAGGGATGGGGGAGCCTGGTGAGCTGCTACCTATGGGGTCGCACAGAGTCAGACACGACTGAAGTGACTTAGCAACAGCAGAACATCATTTGAGTGTATGCATTAAGAGTTTATTTCTGGGGTCATTATTCTGTTTCACATTTCTATGTATCTGTCTGCATTCCAGCACCATACTGTTTGGATTACTATAGCTTTGTAACATGTTTTAAAATTAGAAGCATAAGCTTTCAACTTTGTTCTTTTCTAAGATTGTTTTGGTAATTCAGAGTTTCTTGAGCTTTCATTTGAATTTTAGGATGCCTTTTCCTATTTCTGAAAAAAATGACAGGAATTTTGATTGAGATTGTGTTGAAACTTTTGACCACTTTGGGTAGGATGGACATTTTAATAATACTATAGATTTTTTAATGATGGCCATTCTGACTGGTGTGAGATGATATCTCATTGTAGTTTTGATTTGCATGTCTCTAAGTTTACAACTGTTTTAAACTGGAAATAAATTCAAGTCACTTTTTCCCTCCCACCAGTTCATTGATATCATACGTTATATCTTTTTGTATTGTGTGTATGTTAACATAGATTTACAATCATATTTTATACTTAAATTCTGTATTAGAATTAGATGGGATTTCTGTTCCCACTTTCTAGTAATGCAGTATTCTGTATTTATTTTTGTATTTACCTTTATCAGAGAGCTTTATATTTTCCTTTGCTTTCAGGTTGCTGTCTAGTGTCCTTTGATTTCTTCTTGAAGGACTCCGTTTAACATTTCTTGTATGGTGGATTTAGTGCTGCGAAATGCACTCAGCTTTGTATTTACTGTGAAAATCTTAATTTTGCCTTCATTTTTGCCATGATAGTGTTGCTGGTTTTATTCTTGCTTGGCAGTATTTTTCTTTTAGCACTTGAATATATCATTCCACTCCCTTGTAGCCTGCTAGGTTTCTTCTGAGAAAAAAGCACTACTTAAGGGAGCAGCCTTAAATGTGATGGGTCCCTTTTCTCTTGCTACTTTTACAATCTTTGTGACTTTTCACAGCTTGACTATAATGTTTCTTAGTGTAGGTCTCTTTGAGTTGAAAGTCTTTCACCTTCTTGAATTTGTCAGTTTTCTTTCTTAATTTTGGGAAAATTTTGGCCTTTACTTAAGTAGATTTTCTGCCTATTTTCTTTCTTTATATTCTTGTTCTCTCATATTTGTATATTGGCCCACTTGATGGTGTCTAACAAATCTCTTAATCTGTCTTTACCTTTTTTTCATTCACTTTTTCTGTTTGATTGTCTTAACTCAATAATTTCAAATGATTTATCTTCAGGTTTGCTGATTCTTTCTTCTGCTTGATACAGTCTGGTTTACCCTTCTAGTAAATGTTTAAATTCAGTTGTTGAGGTGTTCAGCTCTAGAATTTCTGTTGGTTCTATTCTGAAGTTTCATTTTTTTCTTGCTTTGTTTTCCTAATTTCATTTAGTTTTCTTTCTGTGTTCTTTTCTGTCTCATTGAGCATCTTAATGATGGTCATTTTGAATTCTTTGTTGGGTAGTTCCTCGATCTGTTTTTTTAAGGTAGTTTCTGGAGATTAATTTCATAGATTGATCCGTATTTCTCTGTTTTGTTTTGGTTTCTTTTTGTATGTTTCTCTTTTGTTGAAATAAGGCATTTGAAAAAGTACACTTCCCATCTTTTTGGAATATCTTTGTATAGCTGAAGACCTTTACTAGTTGGTCCAGTTAGATACCTCTGATCTCCTTTCAAACCTTTTTTCAGAGATGGCACTTTCTTGGAGTTTATGTGTGTATCTCCAATCTGCAGAGTTTTGTCTGGTTCTTTTTGGGAACTTCCCATCCCCTCCTGGTATCTGCCTTTCAAATTGCTACTGCTTTAGCAAACCATTATATTGGAGTTACCCCTGCTATCTCTGTATATTACTGCCAGTTTTCTGGTTTAGTACCAAGCTGAGAGATTTGCCTTTCTTCTCATCTACCCCCAAGACACCCAGTGTGTGCTGCTTCCAAGTTGGGTGAGATTGAAGCCAGTACCTTGATCAGTGTCCCCCGAAAATCATAGTGTTGCATGCAAATTCCAGTGTTTCTTTCCTGAAGAAGAGGACACTTGTTGGGATTTTTTTTTTTCCTTTTTCTTTTCTATTTTACCATACTGTGTAAGGAAGGAGGTGGGATATGGTGGTTAAGTGCAACAGACTTTCCTGCCTTCTTCTATTGATCTCTTTGGGGCTTACTCTCATTTAGGTTGCTCTAATCTCTCACCAGGTTTCTTGACTTCTTACAAGTGAAATGTGATCCTTAAGTTATTAAGTCACTGTTTTCATAAGGGAAGGAATCTACAGGATTTTCAGTTCTGCCATCTTGTTGATGTTGCCACACTGTAGTGTTTAAGGTCTGCCATGTAGTGGCACTGAGCCATGCTTTACTTATTTATACTTATTTATTATGCTTATACTCCTCCTTTTATATTTTTTCTCTCTGAAATGTTTACCTTCATTTTAAGTGTTTTGAGTGTACTGATGACTCAAAGACTTATTAGAAGATGCACTTCTTTCCCCTAAAATTTTTTTAAAACTTTTCCCAATGATGCTACAATGTTACTTTCATTTGCTTTTCTAGATATTTCAAAAGTTTCTGTGTCAGAGCAGTTTATCTTAATTTATCTTTTTTTCCTCTACACAGATAAATCATCATTCTTTTATCCTAAAAAAGTAGCAAAATATATTTGTTGTTGAGAAGAGTGATTAGTGGCATCTGCTTGATGTGATTCTGTTTATCATCTTTTGTTTAATATGTATTTATTATATTTAATTAAGACTGGAGTGGACTTATTTTTCTCAATTTAAGAAATAGATGATGATAGTGGCATTATAATAGAGGCCCAAATAATGGTAATTAGCATATAAATGTTACAACTCTATTTCTATAGTCCCTGTTCTGGCGGATGGAAAGAGGCTTAGTTTGTACTGAAGTTTAGAATTGGTGCATCATTTTATGAAATTATAGTCACATAGTGATAAGTAGTTTTTTTTTAAACAAAAATTATAAAAATAATTTTGATTTGTGACCTAGCATACCACTTAATTGGTAATCATTTACTTCTGAGGATAAACAAATATTTTCCTTGTTTCTTGAGTTTCTGCTTATAATCTGGTGCTTCCTCTGCCAGGTATTTAGTAGGCATTTACTAGACGTTTATTGAATGAGTATCTAGTTATTCTTTAGATTCATATTGTTAATGCTTACTGAATACTTTTAGCATATAAGCTATTTTTTATTTACTCATTCTTTATTTACTCATAAAAAACTAAGGTCTAGGAATTATTCACTTTTCGTATGATAAGTAGTTGTGACAATAGACTATTTTGTGTAAGCACTTTAATATGTACCAATGCCAAGGTTTAATTTTTTTTCTTAGTAAGATTTTCTCCTGTGCTATAGAAATAACTTGAAATTCATATTTCAGTGTCCATGCATAAAATTTTATTCAAACACAACCATGCTTATTCACTTACATATCATCTATGGCTAATTTCTGTGCTACAGTGACAGAGCTGAGTAGCTGCTAAGCCTAAAATATTTACGATCTGGCCCTTTATAAAGTTCACAGACTCTTGATCTAATACCATTAATCCTTTTATTTTACACCTACAAAAAGACCTAAATTTTGCAACAGATTTGTAAGTAAGTGGCAAGAAACATAGGTTTCTAAGTCTTGTTTCGTAGAATAGTGATGATTAATTTACATGTTTTGGTCATCAAATGCCCTATTTCCACAGTAAAGCAGTCAATTCTGCCATTTCTAAAGGGGTCTTATGAGGTAACAGTATTTATAACCATTCTTAGATAATAAGCTGGGAGAAGGCACTGGCAACCCACTCCAATACTCTTGCCTGGAAAATCCCATGGATGGAGGGGCCTGGTAGGCTACAGTCCATGGGATTGCTAAGAGTCAGACATGACTAAGCGACTTCACTTTCACTTTTGACTTTCATGCATTGGAGAAGGAAATGGTAACCCACTCCAGTGTTCTTGCCTGGAGAATCCCAGGGATGGGGGAGCCTGGTGGGCTGCCATCTCTGGGGTTGCACAGAGTCGGACATGACTGAAGCGACTTAGCAGCAGCATAGAAATAACAGATAACATATTAACAAAGCACTTAAAGGACTGAAAGATTCCTTGTGAATTGGGTTTTATTTTACCTTGGTTATTTTTCTCCCCAGAACCCACCAAACCCACCTGTATCACCAGGAAAGTCTGTAGTTGATGTCATCAGCAATAACAGTGTGCCCTACAGGTGAGAATTGTAAACAGGCTGTTTTTCAAGTTTTTCATTAAGAGAACAAGGTTCTGATTTTCTTTATTGTGCAGAAAGATCTTAGAATGTGATACTATATATTTTTGTAGAGATAAGTGTTTGGTATACTGCATTATGAATATTTGATTGTTTTTGCTTTGCTCTAATTGTTTTCTTATGGATACTGATTTTGCTAATTTTTTTTTTATAAGGCTTTCTTTTGTCATTGCAGATTTCTTTAACCACTTGTGCTAAATAGTATTACCTTAAGTATTTGAGAAATTCTTTGGTCAGAGTTGACAAAAACTAATGTGTGCAGATATTCGGATACATATTTGGTTTTCAGGTTAAAGTATTGAGGACATAGAATATAAAAGGAAGACTCTTCCCTAATGCCCTACACCCCAGCATTCCAGTGTTTTCATACCAGCTTTGCTTCACTGCATTCACTCCCAGTTTAGTGCTTTAAATTAATATCCAAGTCTAGCAACCCTTTCTCCCTATGGGCCACTGCTTTCTGTATACATAAGTAGATATCCCCTAGAATGGCATGTCCAGTGACCATTTGTGTGTGTATCTATGTCATAGAAATACAAACACGGTGAGACAGATGTTGGAGTCCAAAAGAAATACAAGTGAGAGTGCACCGCCATCTTTCCAGACCCCTGTGAATACAGGTAATATTCTTAGCACCGAAATACATTTTGTTAGGAATTGAAGGCTTTTGTTCTCTTTTCTTACACACTTTTGAGCTTGAAATGGACTAAGAAACTAACACAGTTATGTAAAATTGAGTGTTAAGAGCAAAATTTTGTTTAAAAAGTAGGATCACAGATGTGAATGAAAATACAGAAATTCAGATTTCTACTGTAGTGATTCTCAAACTTTTGGGTGTTGACATCCTTGTATAATCTTAAAAATTATTAAGAATCTGCAGAGTTTTGCTTATGTGTGTATATTAATTGATATTTACTGTGGTAGAAATTAAAACATATAATTTTTAAATGTTTATTAATTCAATTAAAAATAATTGAAAACCTATATTTTGTACCGTTATATACAGTCCAGTATTCTTGCCTGGGAAATGTCATGGACAGAGGAGCCTGGTGGGCTACAGTCCATTTGGTCACAGAAGAGTTGGGCATGATTTAGCAATTAAACAACAAAATTACATACCATAAGTAGCAAGTCTTGGTGAAAAGTAACTCTTTTCCAAAATTAAAAAAATTAGCAAAAAGGGTATTATTATATTAAATTTTTATGTCTCTTTTATACTTTACTTAAAACATTAAGATGGCCAAACACACCTGGATTCTCATATCTGTGTCTGCGTTCAGTCTGTTGCAGTTTGTTGTTTTAGTTGAAATATGTGAAGAAACTTCAGCCTCATACAAATGTGTAGTTGGAAAAGGCCTAGAGAGAATGTGGGTATTATTCTTTGACACAGCAAGTAGTGGTTTCTTAAAGGTTAGTTGCAAAGTGAAATCAGAAATCACACCAATAAATGTTTGTAAATTTTTCACTAAATTCTTTTATCTGTCTTATGCTTAGATGTGTCTTTTACTAATATCATTCATTGATCACTTGGAAAATATTCAGAGTTTTCTAAGTCTTCCAAACATGGGTACATTTCATTAATAAAGTTTTTTTAAAAAATTGTATTTATTTACTTTGTTATCAGTTATTCTCAGAAGAGCCTTTAAAGATTTGGGAAGTTAACCATGCTCAGGGTGGCAGATAGATATATTTTCCCAAGTTCTAAGTTTTGGTTTTTTTTTTAACTCAGATTTTACTGTGCCAATCTATACTGTTCATCGTTTTCTTTGAAGTCTCTGCCTTATTTGGTTTATTTTCAAGAAAAAATTTGCCAGATACCCAAGTGAATAACCATAGTATGTTTATAACTCAGTCTTTCAAGTAAAAGTGGTATTCCATCAAATAGGCTGTGAGCTCAGCTTCCAGCTCAGCCAGTTGTCCAAGCACTTTTCCTTGAGCCAGTCAGCCTTATTTGGTATGCAGCAGTAATGCTTTATGTGTGCCTGTGATTTTGGAAAGACTTTACAAATCAGTGAGAAGGAGACTTGGTCATTGATTTTTATTAAACCTGCTCAAATGAGAAGACACACAAATGGCTGAACTAAAAAAACTATGAAACTCCAGTGACCAACATTTTGATTTACTCTGCTCTTTGTTGTCAGCTCCTTAATTCTTCTCCCATTTTCCCTATGTTATTTTCCATATCACATAATGTCGATAGAATGTTAATAGAGGTAGTAGCCTCTCCTCACTAGTTCCTCTCCCAGGGAATTCAGTAAAATTTGATCCACAGGTACAGGTTTCACTTTATCCATATCGTAAAATACCATCACTAAATTTACCTATTATGAGTTTATGATACTCTTTCTAGATATTCTATTTGAGGTTATATATTGCCAGTGTTCTAAGGCATTTTTAATGTACTTTCAAAATTGTCTTTACAATTTTGCCTAGTTTTCACTGTTTTTTAGTTGTATTTCCTGCTAGTTACTCTGAAGTAAGTTGCTCATTTTCAGAGACACTTTATACAGAGATAGCAGTCCTCCATCTTAATGATAAAATGTGCTATTTTCATAATGTAGCAAATGTAGATGCAGAAATGTTTCTGCAAATAATCTAAGAATTCAAGGATTTAAAGTAAAAGATAGGAGAGACTACTGTATATATTACAGTACATAAAATTTGTATTATATTATTTTAGCTGATAAAGATGGCTATTTAAACTGAAACTTCTCTCTTTTTTTTTATAGTATCTTCAACCAATCTTGTCACTCCTCCAACGTTGTCAGTAGTCAACCTAAATTGCAGCCTCCAGTGACTTCAGGTTCTCTGACAGCCACGTCAGTTCTTCCTGCACCCAACACAGCTACAGTAGTTGCTTCTACTCAGGTGCCTAGTGGAAATCCCCAACCTACAATCTCTTTACAGTCTTTACCAGTGATTTTACATGTACCTGTTGCTGTATCCTCCCAGCCTCAGCTCCTCCAGAGCCATCCAGGGACTTTAGTGACCAATCAACCATCAGGCAACGTTGAATTCATTTCTGTACAAAGCCCACCTACAGTGAGTGGTCTTACCAAAAATCCAGTGTCTTTGCCATCTTTGCCAAATCCCACAAAACCAAACAACGTTCCTTCTGTGCCCAGTCCTAGTATTCAAAGGAATTCTCCTGCCAGTGCTGCACCATTAGGAACAACACTTGCTGTCCAGGCTGTTCCAACAGCACACTCTATTGTACAAGCCACCAGGACTTCTTTACCTACAGTAGGCCCATCAGGACTCTATAGTCCATCAAATAATCGAGGTCCTATACAGATGAAAATTCCAATTTCTGCTTTTAGTACTTCATCTGCAGAACAGAGCAGCACTACCACCACAAGAATTGGTAAGTCAACATATAGATTTAATAATAAAAATGCAAGCTTGTTAATAGTCTGTAGATAATTGAATTTGTGTGTGTATGTAGTTGACTAACATTATTAGAAGATAGAGTGAATAGAATTTCACAGACACTATTTTAGTTACCCAAGAGGAATGATGTTGTTAAAGTGGGATCTGAGAGTTTATTTTGAGTGAGAAGTTACCATTTGTAATTCATCTTTTCTAGTTTTCCTAACCTGGGCAAATTTTTAATTTTGGCTTTGTAGCAAGCATTGTGAATTACTTTTATAATACATTTTGCAGATATATCTGAATATACAGAAAATAGTATGTTGTAAAGTATCTAAGTGACATAATATATGCTAATAAGAGGAAAATAACAACCACACATCTTCTCTAGTGAAAGTGTTAGTCGCTCAGTCCGTCCGACTCTGTGTGACCCCATGAACTGTAGCCTGCCAGGTTCTTCTGTCCATGGAATTCTCCAGGTAAGAATGCTGGAGTGGTACTCACTTGGGCAGCACATATACTAAAATTAGAATGATACAGAGAAGATTAGTATGACCCTGCACAAGGATGACACGCAAATTTGTGAAGTGTTCCATATTTTTTGTTCATGTTTGGCAGAAACCAACAAAATTCTGTAAAGCAGTTATCCTTCAATTAAAAAATAAATGAATTAAAAAAAAAAAGAATAGTGAAGTGGGTTTCCATTCCCTTCTCCAGGGGATCTTCCCAATCCAGGGATCAAACTTCAGTCTCCTGCATTGAAGGCAGATTCTTTACCATCTAGGACACTAGGGAGGCCCTTGCCCATTACCCCATTTGGGAAAATCCTTTGGTGCATTCTTCACTCCTATCTTCCACATTTGAATGGTTTTATACTAGGTCTTCCCTCTTTAATTTACTGCAGAACGTTTCCTTGCTTCTTGTTTTCTCTTATATATTTTCCCATATGGCATATTTTACATGATTATGTTTGTATATTTATATATACTTTGAAGTATTGCAAAAAGGAGAACTTGATTGTTCCTAATTTAAAATCTGTAGATTTCTGTCTTCCTTGTTCTTAGAAAGCATAGATTATATATACATCTTGAACTTGCTTATTCTTCATTTCTGATTTTATATTTATCCCCACTACTTTTGGAAAGACAGGAAAGAGTACCTGGGCATCATGTATATAGTGAAATTGTTGTAGTAGCTGTCCTGTTGATATAGTTGATCTTGAAATATAAGAAAAAATTATAAAGTACAAAATTACTTTTTACAGGTGAGATATACAGGGCTTGTTTTTTTAATTTCTTATGTGGTCTTCAGTAGAGTACTTGTCTTCCTAGTATATATTCTCATAAAATTGAGTTTCATAGAGTTACTGAGAATAAATGAATGGTAGATTAAAAATTCATACTGGAATGAAGCTGAATATCACCCTCATACAATTACATCTGGGATATAAGATTAAATCTGAAATTTAAAATACAGTTATTATTAGTATTTAAAATTAAATATTTGCATGGAACAGTATTGATATTTATTAGCATTATCTGCTGTCAGGGACAGGGGAGCCTGGGGGGCTGCCATCTATGGGGTGGCATAGAGTCGGACATGACTGAAGCGCCTTAGCAGCAGCAGCAGCAGCAGCTGTCCCAACATTCCTTAGATGCTTACTTTCAACTGAGTTCAGTGAATGAGCAAGATTTTGAGGGGGGCCGGTTACATTTCTTCTAGCCATTACTATTTTTTACCATGTTAGGTGGAAAATGTTTATCATGGACATTGTTTTCTGTGATTTTGGAATTTTTCTTCTTTGTGAAATTTTGAGCTTAATTGACATTGTTTTTGAATCATGGTTACAAGATAAGGTAAATTCTTAAATATACAACTTTCCCTGAAAGACCATAGCCTGAAAAGAAGGAAATAACTTGAGAGATTACTCTGTCTAATGTTATGATTGCAAGTTCCCTAAATACTTGTACAGTATCAGAATTATGAGTTTCCTAGGTGGGTCATTGGTAAAGTATCCACCTGTCAATGCAGGCAACGCAGGAGACGGAGGTTTGCTCCCAGGGTCAGAAAAATCCCCTAGAGGAGGAAATGGCAACTCACTCCAGTATTCTTGACAGGAGAATCACATGGACAGAGAAGCCTGGTGGCTGCAGTCCATAGGGTTGCAAATAATTGGACCTGACTGAGCATACACACACACATCAGAATTATAATTCAGTTTCATTATCCTGTTAACATTGTACTTGTATGAACATTTGTTGACCCAAAGGGTGTGTTTTTCCCAAAATTATCTAGCTTAATGTGCTTTATTAGTTGTAATGTCAGTCTGTTTCTGTTTAAGTTCTTGACTGTCATTAATTGTTTTTGTATATAAAATTAATAATTTTAGTAATTATTATTAGTTTCGTGATATTACATTTATATTTATACATAAAACTTTATATTTTAACATATATATTAACACATATACTTTAATACATAAATTATATTATGGAGATCTTCATTTTGAGTTCTATTTGGAATGCTTATATATATTTGAAACTAAATTATTAGATATTAACCAAAAATATTAATTATAAGCTTGGCTTTGTTTACCATGTTAATTAGAAGGAGGTCTTCTGAGATGATATATTCTCTGATTATGTATAATTTTAAGGATGCCATAAATGGTATAAAAGTAGGCATTTAGCTATTGAGACTTGCAAAAACCTAAACTGAGATCAAATAGCAAAATTTGACTGAATATGAAGGTTGAAACCAAACTTTAATAAATCCATAAGGTGTTAAATTAATTAGTAATTTAATTAAAGCTTTTGAAAACTATGCTCATGTAAGTTTTATTTCAGTTCGTTTCAGTTCAGTCACTCAGTTGTGTCCAACTCTTTGTAACCCCATGAGGTGTAGCATGCCAGGCCTCCCTGTCCATCACCAACTCCTGGAGTCCACCCAAATCCATGTCCATTGAGTCGATGATGCCATCCAACCATCTCATCCTCTGTTGTCCCCTTTTCCTCCTGCCCTCAATCTTTCCCAGCATCAGGGTCTTTTCAAATGAGTCAGCTCTTCGCATGAGTTGGCCAAAGTATTGGAGTTTCAGCTTCAACATCAGTCCTTCCAATGAACACCCAGGACTGATCTCCTTCAGAATGGACTGGTTGGATCTCCTTGCAGTCCAAGGGACTCTCAAGAGTCTTCTCCACCACCACAATTCAAAAGCATCAATTCTTTGGTGCTCAGCTTTCTTTGTAGTCCAACTCTCACATCCATACATGACCACTGGAAAAACCATAGCCTTGACTAGACGGACCTTTGTTGGCAGAGTAATGTCTCTGCTTTGTAATCTACATAATGTATAATTAGACAGTATGCATTTGTATATATTTATATACATATATATCCATAGAGTAAGTCAATATTTTTAATAAAGTGTAAAATAAAAGTTCTCCTAAGGATTATTTGGAAATTTAGAGACCAAATTAAGCTTATCTCATTCGTTCATTGGAGAAGGAAATGGCTACCCACTCCAGTATTCTTGCCTGGAGAGTCCTGTGCACAGAAGAGCCTGGTGGGCTGCTGTCCATAGAGTCGTACAGAGTCGGACACAACTGAAGTGACTTAGCATGCATGCATTCATTCATAAAACATTGAATGCCTGTTTTGTTCTAAAATCATGCAGACACACAGAAATGTACAAAATAGTCCCTATTCTAACTAAACACATAGTCAAATAGGGCACTTAATGTTAAATAATTATAAATGTGATGAGTGTAAATTATGCAGGTTTCTGTAAGAGGATATGGGCGCTCTGGGAAGGTATGAGAATGGGGTGAATGGCAAGATGGTGGGAAGTAGAGTTTTAAAGGATTTTTACAGAGAGGAAGGAGTGTGACATCCACCAACACTGGCTACAGGAGGGGTGAAAATGGAGTTAGAGACACTTGGGAATGCTCTAGATGAAAGATAGGGTTGTAAAAATGACTTAAAATTTTTGTTTTTACATTCCACTTATTTTCATTCAGTTATCCAGCACCTACCAAGGTACACTACTAATGCACTCCTGTAAAATGCTCGTGCAAATAATGCATATCTGCTTTATGATGCTCATAATGTCCTGTGTACATATGCACATCTGTTTTTTGATGCTGGTAAAAATTCAGTGTTGGTTGAAAGTGACAGTATCTTTTAAGAATAAAGAGACAGACATGTTTCTTATATGATAGAAAGAGTTTGGTGTACAATTTTTGACTTTATATCCTGCCAATTTTATTGCTTGATAGATTGATTCGTTACTTTTTACATTCAAAATTCATCTAAAGTAGTAAAAGAAAACAAAAGATACAGTGAAACTATAAAATGTTACATTGAGAATCAAGACAACAATCTAATAAAAGGGTAGGAGAAGTTAATGGAAAAAAGGATAAAGCATATTATTACAGCTTTATGAATAATTAACTTTGTGTCCTGAGACAATTAAGTCAAAGAGAGAATCATGCTGGATAAGAAGCTCTCATATTTATTAGTATTTGTGTGTGTGTGTGTGTGTAGAAATAAAACATTTCATTAATCAGTTTAAATCTTTCCTGAATCTTGAGAATAATTGTATGAGGATAAGTCCACAGAAAATTCCATGTACAGAAGAGTCTGGTGGGCTACAGCCCATCGGTTGCAAGATTCAGACATGACTTAGAACTAAACCAGCCAACCAACTAATCAACAGAAAATAAAAATGAAACTCCCTCACCTGCTTTGGTTCTTGACTTACCTTTTATTTTCACTTGAAAATGTGTTTTAAATTCAAGTGAATGTATTCTAACACTGTATACATATTTTTAAAAATCGGTAGTAAATTCCTTATGTTTTGCTAATGTCTTAATTTCTTTTATTAAGTAGTATTTTTAAGAAGTACTATTTTTTAAAAAATTGTTTTATTAAGTAGTATTTCAAGAACTTTGCAATCCAGAAATGAAGCTGATTCATTATAAATGAAGTAATTTTAAGATATTAAAGATATGTATATGTCTTTAAAGTTACACAGTTCAGTTCAGTTCATTTCAGTCGCTCAGTCGTGTCTGACTCTTTGCGACCCCATGAATCGCAGCATGCCAGGCCTCCCTGTCCATCACCAACTCCCGGAGTTCACTCAAACTCACGTCCATCGAGTCAGTGATGCCATCCAGCCATCTCATCCTCTGTCGTCCCCTTCTCCTCCTGCCCCCAATCCCTCCCAGCATCAGAGTCTTTTCCAATGAGTCAACTCTTTGCATGAGGTGGCCAAAATACTGGAGTTTCAGCTTTAGCATCATTCCTTCCAAAGAACACCCAGGACCGATCTCCTTCAGAATGGACTGGTTGGATCTCCTTGCAGTCCAAGGGACTCTCAAGAGTCTTCAACACCACAGTTCAAAAGCATCAATTCTTCTGTGCTCAGCTTTCTTCACAGTCCAACTCTCACATCCATACATGACCACTGGAAAAACCATAGCCTTAAAGTTACATACATCTTAAATATGCCTGGAGATTCCTAGTTTATATATACACACATATGAATATGTGTATGTGTATATATGTATATTTTCTTGCTATGCAAAGAACTAAGATAATTCAGATACGGTAGGCAGAAATTGGAAGGGCCCCTTTTACTTACCTAGCCTATAAAACCCTCTTTTTAACAGGTAGATACTTATCCTTTTTTTTTTTTTTTAATGTATAGATAGAAATAATTGTGTCTACCATTTCTGGTTTTGTCTTTTTAAATATATTGATAAATGATTTACTTTGTATGTATGTTATGAAGATTTACAAATGAAAGGAGTATCATATTTTGACTAAAGTTTTTTTTGACAAAAAGTGTAGATAGGATGTTTCAACATTAGAAAACTCCTATTAATGTAATTGACCACATTACCAAAGAGAAAAAACTGATTAATCACCTCAGTAGATGCTCAAGACATTTGACAAAACTTAATACCTTTTGTTTAGAAATTGAGGCAGAAAAACATACTTTGTTTCTTTTCTGTGCTGTTTTTTCATTCAGCTATCTTTTATACAACTATATAGTTGTAGTTCTATATGTGCAAAATTCATATGTATGTTTGTGTGTGTGTACAAACTCAATACAATTTACTGAAAAATGAATAAAGGAAAATTATCTGTGATTGAGCTATTGAGATTATGCATGTTTGTTTCATCAGGATCACTTTATTTTTCTAGTGAGTTTATTACATTTTTGCCAAGTTACTAAGATTTTTTCTCCAGAGGTGTGTAGTATGGAAGGATTATATTTTATTTAACTTTTTGTGTTCTAGCATTTAGGTTATACACATCTTAAATTGCTTCCCTGCAATATTCCTTTGGTTAGAGTTAACATTTCTGTTTAATGGGTATATGAAGTGTTTGGATTTCTAGTATCAATTTGTCCTTCTGAAAGATTTGTAGCAATGGTCTCTGAGAGAGTAATTTACATATGTAACATGTTAACAGACAAAAAACTATTGGAGAAAATGAACGTGAATTGTTGTATATAAAGAAACCTATCCTTTCACATTTGTAGATGGCTTTAAAAATAGCTCTGAGTTTTGTTTTGTTTTTTGACTCCTTAGAAAACCAGACAAACAAAACAGTAGATGCTTCTGTTAATAAGAAAGCAGCTGATAGCACATCACAGGTAAGATGTTTGCTACTGTTTCAAAATGAAAGAATGGATTTCTATTGATATTCTTTGATAAAATGAAAATTATTCCAAGTTTGTTTTTTACAACTGTCCAAAATTTTTCAAACAGCTTCTCTGTGTTGTTTGACAAGAATTTATTTTATTTTATTTTTTAGTTTGTTTTGCTTTACAATACTGTATTTGTTTGGCTATACATTGACATGAATCAGCCACTAGTGTACATGAACTCCCAATCCCAACCCCCACCTCCCCCCTCCCGCCCCACACCTTCTCTCTGGATTATCCCCGTGCATCAGTCCCAAGCATCCTGCATCCTGCATCAAACCCAGACTGGCGATTCATTT
>SJXQ01012675.1:91455-187749 GCA_006408695.1 Aepyceros melampus | reverse complement strand
CCCACACCTTCTCTCTGGATTATCCCCATGCATCAGTCCCAAGTATCCTGCATCCTGCCTCGAACCTAGACCGGCGATTCATTTCACTTATGATATCATATATATAACTGACAGTCTAGTTATTTTCTTTCATACAGTGTGAAGTTTTAGTCTCCACATGTAATTTCTTCCTGGCCCATCTTTTTAAGAAGGTCTCACTGGTTTATCCCTCTCCCCATGCCTCCTCATCCTCTGTCCTGCCATTGCCCAGACAGACACACAGACACCATTTTAGTTTGTTCAGAGCTGATCAGAAATAGTTTTATGGAAAGAAAATTTTGGTTTTTCTGGCTTATTAGCATTTTGCTAGTCTTGGCACTTTTTCATGTTAAAATTTTAAGTCACTCAGGAGTGGAGTAATTCCATTTTTCCTGCATTAATAAAGTTCATCATGATTCTTCTACATTGCTTTAGGTATAATAGATTGATAGGAAAGTCGTTGCATGTTTCATGGTCTAATTTCTTCCCTTCCTCTTAATCATATCTAGAAACTCATATTTTCCTAGTGAGAGAAAAAATCTTGAATAAGTCAGGTATGAATAAATGATGTGAAATTTAAAACAAGGAAATAGTGATCTTTAATTTTGACTATTCATCTTTATTAAAATGATGGATTTTTGACTAAAGATAGATATATACCATGCTGTATAGCTCAAACTAAAGCTATTAGAAATATTTTGTTTCTTACAGATTTTAGCAGGCTTTTTATATATTAAAGGTCAAAGTTTTGATCGTTTCTGAGGATGTCTTATAGCTATGTTTTTAATTAAAAGTTTATGGAGTACTTTTTCAGGAGGCATGTAGTATAGCAAACATCGATACATTGAGTGACTTTTATGTGACAGGAAGTCTAGCTTTACTTTATAAAGTAAAACCAAAGCTAAACAAAGAAATTACAAACATCCTCATTTCTCTCAGTAATTTTTTTCTTGTTTGTTTGGACATACTAGTCATGTTTTAGGAGAGGAAGATGTACACTGTAATGGTGTGTTTTCATCTTGTTTTAAATGGTGATTCTTTTAGAGTTGTACTGTCTAATGTGGTAGCCACTAATCACATGTCGGTCGGTTCAGTCGCTCAGTCGTGTCCGACTCTTTGTGACCCCATGAATCACAGCACACCAGGCCTCCCTGTCCATCACCAACTCCTGGAGTTCACTCAGACTCACATCCATCAAGTCGGTGATGCCATCCAGCCATCTCATCCTCAGTCGTCCCCTTCTCCTCCTGCCCCCAATCCCTTCCAGCATCAGGGTCTTTTCCAATGAGTCAACTCTTCGCATGAGGTGGCCAAAGTACTGGAGTTTCAGCTTTAGCTTCATTCCTTCCAAAGCAATCCCAGGACCGATCTCCTTCAGAATGGACTGGTTGGATCTCCTTGCAGTCCAAGGGACTCTCAAGGGTCCTCTCCAACACCACAGTTCAAAAGCATTAATTCTTCGGTGCTCAGCCTTCTTCACAGTCCAACTCTCACATCCATACATACATGACCACAGGAAAAACCATAGCCTTGACTAGACAGACCTTAGTCGACAAAGTAATGTCTCTGCTTTTGAATATACTATCTAGGTTGGTCATAACTTTTCTTCCAAGGAGTAAGCGTCTTTTAATTTCATGGCTGCAGTCACCATTTGCAGTGATTTTGGAGCCCCAAAATATAGTCTTAAATAACAATGGATTTAATTTAGACTTAAATAAAAAATTTACTTCCTCTCTCACAGTAGGCCCATTTCAAGGCTCAAAAGCCACATATAGATAGTAACTACCATATTGGAAAACAAGGATATGGAACATTTTCATCATTGTAAAAAGTTATACTCCAGTGTTATATGACAGCCTGGATGGGAGAGGAATTGGGGGAGAATGGTACATGTATATATATGGCTAAATCCCTTTGCTGTCCACCTGAAACTGGCATAACATTGTTAGTTGGCTATACTCCAGTACAAAATAGAAAAAAATTTTAAGTTATATTAGACTGCTGAAATAAAGTATATATAATATTGTAACATTTCAATGAAATTAAAATTGATATAAAAGTTTGCCATACTTTTAAAATTCTTTACTTAAAAATATTCTTTTTAATTAAAAAATAATATAAAATTTAGTCACACTTAGCTACTTATTATGTTCTGGAAATTCTAAAACATGTATTACCACTTCACAAGTTTTAGAATCCTAACTATTTTAGTTTACGTTGTGTTATATAACTTTTATTTTGATGAAGCAACTTGTTCCAGTAGATCCAAAAGACACCTGAGGTGTCTGCATCAGATTAGCAAAGAGACTGTACAATGAAATTCTAAGTTCTCAAAGAATATTTTTTTAAAAATTCTTCTTATTTATTTAATGAATTTATTTGGCTGTACCACGTCTTGGTTGTGGCATGGGGGATCTTAACTTCTCTGAGCAGGGATTGAACCTAGGCCCCCTGCACTGGGAGCCTGGAGTCTTAGCCACTGGACCACCAGGAAAGTCTCTCAATGAATATTTTATTTGGCTTACAGGAATAGTAACTCACTACCATTGTATGAAAAACACAAGTAGCGTGACTAGGCAGGTAATCTCTTAAAGTCATGCCTGATCAAAGGTTTGAATGAGTTCCAGTTATGGATTTAAATAGTAACTATAATATGCAAGTTTTATTATATAATAAGAAATTATTATGGAAATATATATGGGCTGCTAGTTATAAATTGATGCTTTATTGGCTTTTGGGGTTATAGATAAAAGTTTTGTTGTACAAAAATACTTTGATAATGTAACACTTCAGTTTTTTTTAAAACATATGTTAAGAAATTGCTGTTAGCTTTTTACCCTGTATGTTACTTGGTAGCAAATAGAATCTGGTGTGAAATAGGTAGCCTATGATTCTTTACGCTCTTAGCTTTCTAACCATTCAGATAACTTCTTTTTTCTATGCCAAGTCTTACTTAGTTGTACTTCTGAGCACTTCTAAGACTATCATAGTTTAGAAGGAATCTAGATGGCATGTATGGAAATGATTGTTGTTCAGACATAGCTAATGAGAAATTATTAAAGATATAAAATATTCTCTTTTTGTAGTCCTTGAATGAAAATTTCTCTAATGCCTTCCAAATAAGTATTTCTTACTGTATTGCATATAATTGTTATTACATATTTTATTCATAGATCTCATTTCATATAGTACAATACTAATATATTTTATGTGATAAAACATTATTTATTGAAACTACCATCATATGTTGTAAAACAGTGTAGAAATCATTTTCTGCTGCATCTGTAGTTTTATATTACTGTTTGGAGGGACTTGAGATTCACCTCAATTTTGCTGATTTGCTAGAAGGACTCATAAAACCTGTGACAGGTTATATTCTTGGTTATGGTTTATCACAGCAAAAAGTAGAGAACCAAACCAGCAGGAAAAAAAAATTAGCATCAGTGGGATCAAGTGCAGTCAGGCTGAGGCTTCCATGTTCTCCCTAACCAGCACTGCACAGGAAGTAACAAGTGACAAAAGTCTTTGCCCAGGTAAGCCTGACTGAGTATCACGGCCTGAGCCGATTGGACAGCTGCTTCTTTCTGTGTAACCAGCTCTGGCAGTCAAAATGCAGGACTCCCAACAGTGAAACCAGGTATGCACCATCAGTCTTGGTGTTTGTGCAGATCAACCTTGATAAGTCAATATGACACAGTTCATTGTTTAAGGTGTTTAAGGTGCATAAGAAAATTATCAGTAATTCATGTAAACTCTCTAAGGGCCACATTTTTGGTAGTCAACCAAACCTTAAGGTAGTTCCCAAGTTCCTTTGGAGAGATGTGTATGGAGTGAACAGCCAGGTCTTCTGTACTGGCATTCTCTGCAGTTGTCCAAATGCCCTATTCTAGCCTTTCAAATATATTCTTATTGCATTTTAAATATGATCTTATTATTTGTTTTAGTACCAAAAAAAAAATATCCTACAAAGCCAATATCTTTGCCTTCTTGTAATTTTTCTTAGTGCTCATATGATGAGAGTGGTCATTTGGGGGAAGGACACATGATTAAATAACTTTTTAATAAAATAGATTTTAGTATTAAAACCTGTTTGACACAAGATGTTTTTTAGCAGCTTCAGAACTTCGGTAATATGTATAAATGCAGGTATAGGCATGTAATGTCTCTTGATTACATACATTTTCTCAGAATTGATGGCAGAAAAGCATGAACCTAGTGACATAGAAATGATAAGATCTAGAGTCAGACAGTCTGGCAGCTGTAACTTACCTAATATGTAAGACTTGAGTAAGTTATCTAAACCTTGGATTTGATTTCTTACCTATAAAAGATGGCTAATGCTGATCTCAGCCACAAATTATTGTAGATGAAATTTGTTAATGAATGTAGAACACTGAAGAGCCTGATGGAAAGAGTTCCAGCTATTGTGACAATCTTTTATTTGCTGTTAATAATTATTCAAATAATTAGATTTTGTTTCTTAAGAAAATTGAAACAGGAGATTACTGTAGTATGTGATAATAGATGAATTTTATCAGTCAAGTTAGGATAAATAAAAATACAATTCAGTAGATTAGCTCATTGATTATAGACCTTCTCTTCCTATTATAGATTATACACTATAGAAAAATATGCACCTTATAATAGAACATTAAAACAATAAAAAGAAATAGACAAATTGACCCTTTTATCTTTAAAAGACTTACTCTTTGTATCTTCTCTAACATTAATTACAGCAGGTTTTTTCAGGATGTTTGTGTATTTGTAATTAAAGTGAGTATCTAGAAGGAAAAAACAACTTATTTCTTGATTTTTTGATGTGTTATTTTATCTGACAATCCCTAATATTGATAGGAAATTTCTTTCCATTTAGTTGGTTTAGTCATTGATATGGTTGAATTTAGGTCTGTTTTATAATTTTAAAAATATATCATCTATTTTTTGTTTTGGGGTACTTTTCTCCCTACTTTAATTTTGTGTTGATTTTTAATACTCTTAATTTTTCTGTTATCTGTTGTCTGTTCTTAAAAAATTGAAGTATAATTGATTTACAATGTTGTGTTAGATTGTGGTGTACAGCAAAGTGATTTAGTTGACGTATGTATATATTCTTTTTCATTACTGGTTATTAGAAGATATTGAATATAATTCCCTTAGATATATAGTAGAATCTTACTGTTTTCTATTTTATATGTAGTAGTTTGTATCTGCTAATCCCAGACTCTTAATTCATCCTTTGGCCCTTTGGTAACCATTAGTTTGTTTTCTATGTCTATGAGTCTGTTTCTGTTTTATAAGTGAATCCATTTGTATATTTTAGATTCCATGTGTAAGTGTTATCATATATCTTTCTGACTTACTTCACTTAGTATGATAATCCTTAGGGCCATTCTTTTCTATGGCTGATTAATATTCCGTGTGTGTGTGTGTAAGAGAGACATCTTTATCTATTTATCTGTCAGTAGACATTTAGGTTGCTTTCATATCTTGGCTGTTGTAAATAGTGCTGCTGTAAACATTGAGGTTCATGTATCTTTTTGAATTAAGAGTTTTCTCTGGTTGTGTGCCCAGCAATGAGATGTTTGGATCAAGTGGTAACTCTAGTTTAAGTTTTTTAAGGAACCTCTATATTTTCCTCCATAGTGGTTGCATCGGTAATTTACATTTTCACCAATAATGTACGAGGGTACCCTTTTCTCCACACGCTCTCAAGCACTTAGTGTTTGTAGACTTTTCAGTGATGGTCCTTCAGACCAGTTTGAGATGATACTTCCTTGTAGTTGTGATTTGCATTTCTCTGGTAATTAGCTGTATTAGCATCATTTCATGTGCTTGTTGCCCATCTTTGGAGAAGTGTCTATTTTAAGTCTTCTGCCCATTTTTTGATTGGGCTATTTGTTTTTTGGTTATTGATTTGTATACCCTGTTTAGTTAAGCCCTTGTCAGTTGTGTTGTTTGCAAGTATTTCCTCCCAGTCTGTAGGTTGTCTTTTTGTTTATGGTTTTCCTTTGCTGTGCAAAAGCTTATGAGTTTTTTTAGGTCTCGTTTATTTTTGCTTTTATTTCTTTGCCTCAGAAGACTGACCTAAGAAAACGTTGCTGTGATTTATATCAGAGAAGTTTTGCCCACGTACTCATCTGAGAGCTTGATGGTATCATGTCTTACATATTTAAGTCTTTAGTAGCCATTTTTCAGTTTACTTTTGTGTATAGTGAGAAAATGTTCAGCATCAGTGATAGACATGTGGCTGTCCAGCTTTCCCAACACCACTTGCTGAAGAGACTGTCTTTTGTCCATTGTTATCATCCTTGCCTCCTTTGTCAAAGATTAGTTGCCCATAGGTGTGTGGGTTTATTTCTGGGCACTCTGTTCTGATCCATTGATCCATGTCTGTTTTTATGCCAACACCGCATGTTGTTTTGATTGCAATAACTTTGTTGTATTGTTGATGCTGGGAGTGTTAGGCCTCCAGTTTTCTTCTATTCTCCCAGTATTGCTTTGGCAATTACGGGTCTTTTATGATCCTACGTAAGTTTTGGGATTATTTGTTCTAGTACTTCTTGGAATATATTTTTAATAGCTGCTTTGAAGTCTGCTAAATTCAACATCTGGCTCCACTTGGAGTTATTTTTATTGACTATCTTTTATTTCTAATTGGGTTCTACTTTACTAGTCTTTGCCTGTTGTTCTAATAATTTTTGATGAATTTAAAATTTAATTTTAAAAGTGGACCTTAGTTGGACAAGTGGATCTTATAGCTCTGTTGTAGCAAGTGGATTCTATTATGTTCTTCAAGGGTTTGTTAAGAACTTTTCATTTTGGGTTTTACAGGTTTGTGAAGCTTATTAACAAATCATTTTCTGTGAAGTCATTATAGAAAAGATTTATAATTGTAAGATTTAGAGTTACATCATGGTCTTTGAATTTGGCCTATATATCTAACATCAAGATAACATTTTCTTTAATTTTGTAAAACTTTAGTATTGTAGATGAAAACCTTAATTATTTGGAGTTGACATGACTATAAATATACCATAAAGTAATTATGATTAGCATTTATTGAGCAGTTACTGTGTGTCATGCCTGGTGTTAAGCTTTTTGAATGCATATTTGTATTAATCCTTATAATAGACTTCATACCAATTTTTTGAAATTTAAAAAAAATGACATTTTAACATAAGTTCATGTAACTTCTAAGTGTTGGAACTAAAAGATTCAGTCATTCTTTTTGACTTGAAGATCTTGGCTCTTTAGGTCTATGTTGTACCGCTTTCCTTTTTTTGTTGCCATTATATAGTTAAAAATTTTTTTAAACTACATTTCTAATAATTTTGGACAATGAGTTGACTTTGGTCAAATTGGATGTCATCTGATTATAGCACATTATATCCTATGGTACCATACCATTGTTTAGGGAGAAAAATAGATTATTTTATGTAACCTAATTCTGGCTTTAAAGTTGCCTTTGATCATTTTGTGAATTAATGTTGATAATTTAGTGTAGGTTTGGTCAACATTTAAATATTAGAAATGAATTTTGTTTACATTTAATAACTTAAAGCATCGCGCAGGGAGTAGGGCCCCTGGCCGCCGCCGCCACCTCGGCCGCCGCCAGCGCCATCGCCTTCATCCTTCGTCCCCCACCATGGCCGAGGAGCTCTCCGCGGCCATGTCCTACACCGAAGATGATTTCTACTGCCCCGTCTGTCAGGAGGTGCTCAAGACGCCCGTGCGGACTGCGGCCTGTCAGCATGTTTTCTGTAGAAAGTGTTTCCTGACTGCAATGAGAGAAAGCGGAATACATTGTCCCCTCTGTCGTGGAAATGTGACTAGAAGAGAGAGAGCATGTCCTGAACGGGCCTTAGACCTTGAATATATCATGAGGAAATTTTCTGGTAGCTGCAGATGCTGTGCAAAACAGATTAAATTCTATCGCATGAGACATCATTACAAATCTTGTAAGAAGTATCAAGATGAATATGGTGTTTCTTCTATCATTCCAAACTTTCAGATCTCTCAAGATTCAGTAGGAAACAGTAACAGGAGTGAAACATCTGCATCTGATAACATAGAAACTTACCAAGAGAATACAGGTTCTTCTGGGCATCCTACCTTTAAGTGTCCCTTGTGTCAAGAATCAAATTTTACCAGACAGCGTTTATGGATCATTGTAACAGTAATCACCTATTTCAGATAGTTCCTGTGACGTGTCCTATTTGTGTGTCTCTTCCTTGGGGAGATCCTAGCCAGGTTACTAGAAATTTTGTTAGTCATCTAAATCAAAGACATCAGTTTGATTATGGAGAATTTGTGAATCTTCAGTTAGATGAGGAAACCCAGTATCAAACTGCGGTTGAAGAATCTTTTCAAGTAAACATCTGAAGGCTGTAGACACCTCTGCATCTTTGTACCTGCAAGTGCCATCTTTAAGGAGAAAACTACATGAAGTCACCATTTCAATAACTTGATGTGTATATTAATAAAAGTAATTCAGTCTATTGTTTTAGTTTTTTAATTGAAAAATAAAGGTGGGCCATGTAAAAACTTAATTCTTTTGATAAGTTAAAAGATAAAGCTTAGGACATTATCTTTATAAACATTAAAAGGATTATATTTCATTAATGGTGAAAAGAGAATCCCTATTGTACTTACCTTTTTTGCATTACATATTCTTGAATTTTTCCTTGCTTTTGAAATTTGGTGCAGTTCCTCCCATTGACATTATTGTACACAGGTAACACAGTACCAAATTCTGAATGATGTGATTAATATAAACCTAACAAAACTGAGCCAGTATTTGAGTTGCAAATGGAGACTTGAAGTGCTAAATGAAACAATCCAAAGGAAACTTTTTTAAATACAGATTCTAGCTGAAGAATTCAACTATAAGAAAATTGTATTTATATAATGTTTAGTATTTTTGAAGACTAGTGAGAATTCTTTAATAATTTTAACTCTTTAAAAAGCAAAAGCTCATTGTGTAGATATTTCCTTTTTGCTGTTAGAAGGAAATATCAAGAGAAAAATTGATTTCTTTGGTGGACGGTTGGTAATGTCAAATCTTGTTTGTTTGGCTGACTAATTTGTAAGCCTAAAGTACAGTAAGCTGAATTACAGCTCTTTGGCTTCAGAATTTTCAGTAACAGAATTGCTGGTTAGCTATGATGAAAGTTGTATTAGAAATTGCAGTTGGTGATATTACATTCTCTATATATATTTAAATGAGAGGTTTGACTTCATCTCAATTTAGAAATTTGTTCAAAGCTAAAGATGTGTATTATATATACATGCACTTTTGTATGTGTATATACACATATAAGCATGCAAGTTGTCTGGTTATATGCAGAATTTCTATTAAGAGTTTTAAAAGGGACTAGTAATATGGGGTTGATGTGTTTATCTGAGTCGATTACAATTTTGTATGTTACTAAATTTTTAAAGTAACAGTCAAATGCTAAGTTGTCTACCTGACTACTGTGACACCTTAAAAATTGAGTTTACACACCTACACAATTATATGTTTATATGGTGCTCATTTGTTATCTGAAAGATAATGTGGGACTATAGTAGTGAGATGGGTCCTACCAGCCACTCTGTTTCACTACATTTTAGTCAAAATTGAGTTCATTCTTAGTATTCATTAATGAAAGTCATAAAATAACTTGTACTAGAAGGCCCAAATCACAGAATAAAGCTGGAGTGAATTAGCTGACATTCCATACTAATATAATTGTTTATGCTTTCTTTAAAATAAATAACTAAAAGAACATAAAATCTCAGAAGTAGTTTGCTGCTAATATATACATATGTTGTATAAAAAGGTATATTTTGGTTTTGTTAAAACCCTTGTTGACTTTTCTACAGTGAATGTTTTTTTAACTTGATTTAATAAAAATGTTAATTTTGAAACAAAAAAAATAAAAAATAACTTAAAGCACCTGATAGTCACTTTAATAGCTCTACGCAATTGACAATATAATTAAAAAAGAAAATAATTTATTGTGGAAGTTTTTTTGTTGTTGTTGTTGCAGATATTTGACTCATGAGTATCCTTGGGTCATTATTCTGACAAACCCTCTTTAGGGAAAGTCATTTAGGAGTCCAGATTGAACCAGGCTGTGCATTATCATTGTTTCCCCTCAGTATCGTTTTATTTTCCTTATGCCTACCAGAGTTCCCATAGCAAAATGCTATTTGTTTTTGTTTTGCTAATGCTAATATTGGCAAATATTATACAAATAATAATATATAAATAATGCTATAATATATAAATAATGCTAATATTTTGTTTTTTAGAGTGGAAAAGCCACAAGCAGCGATTCAGGTGGTGTCATTGATCTCACAATGGATGATGAAGAGAGTGGAGCTTTACAAGGTACTTAAATATAAGTAATCATACTAAGGAATGCTTTGGTACCATTTTTCTCTCTTAACTCATTATATTTAGTACAAATCTTGACAGCATTGTTTGTGTCCTTTTTAGAAAGAGTTTTTAAGATTAGAATTAAAAAATAGAAATCAAATCTTGGAAGAATATTAACAAAGCATAAAGGAAAACAGAGCAACTAGGAGAATATTTACCTTACGGAATACTTCTCTTTTTATATCTGTTATTTCACTTGATCCTTACAATAACCCTGTAATGCCCATTTTAGAATTGAGGATAGATTCAGAGTACGAACTAAATCTAGGTCTTTAGACTTTAAACGTTTTTTCCATATGTGTATATGTATATTTTAACGTAGGCGTTAAATCAAGATATTGTTAAAAAGCATGTATACCCAGAATTCTCAGTATTATTCTGAGTTATGATATTTAGAAATTATATTGGTTAGCTGCTGAACAATATTTCAAGTTATTCTTCCACAGTGTTAATAAGTGTTCTGTAAATAAAAACTTCCATGGTTAAATATGCTTGGGAAATGCTGAGTTAAAATTATATGGGTGTTTTTCCTTAATACAGATATCTCTGAACCTTTACTGTGCTGATTTACAATGTAAATCTCCAAGAATGATTCACAGAGTACTTCTCAAACTTATTTGACTGTACAAAGTAGCTTTATTCATAGACATATCTGTAAAACTTTATGGTGGTAGTTATATAATGCATGTGAAAAATCTAGTAGGATCTTTAAGATATTAATTTTTAAAAAATACTAGAGATTTTAAGAAATTATATTTAGGAAATCAGATAGTTCAGTTGGTTTTAGGAAAATAAAATTAAGTACTATACAATTCATTATGTGACAGTAAGGTCAGGTTTTTTGTATAAAACTGATATAAAATTGGAAGATTCATGTCATCATTTGTTGGGGTTGAATTTATGCCTATATGATTACTGTTTAAACATTGCAAATTTTCTATATTGCTTTTACTATTTTTTTAATACACAAATCTTAATGAAAGAAATTTCCTAGAGCACAAAAGTAAATACTGGTTATTTGTAAGAGGACACAGATAGGACTGGTTTTGGATAAAAAAGTAAAATAAAAATTTGTCATCTACTCTTGCCATTTCCCTTTGTAGCACCCCTGCCTCTTGGAATCTCTCTCCATTGCCCCACCATTGAGTGTTACTTAAATTCTCCCATCTAATGTGCATTTTCTTCATCAACACTCAAATATTAAAGTAGCTGCTGCTAAAGCCATAAGCTTGTTGTATTAAGTTAAAAGTAGGATTCTTTTCATTTTTAAAAAAAAATTACAACTATATTTTCTTTAAATATGATTTAAAATCTATGGTAGAACCAACAGTGAATTATTTAAGGTTCTGACTTAGTTTTCACATTGGTAGAAGTACACTTAATTAAAATACAATGAAATTGTTCTCTTAGTGGTAAAATGCAACTGAATGGCAAAGATAAACTTGTATATCTAATACTTTTCCATCAGTAATCATATTGCCTCACTTTTAATTAACAGACCCTAAAAAGGTAAATCATACCCCCGTGTCAACCATGAGTTCTTCTCAGCCTTTATCTCGACCGTTGCAACCCATCCAGCCAGCACCACCTCTTCAACCATCTGGAGTGCCAACAAGTGGACCATCTCAGACAACCATACACTTACTACCTACAGGTAAACTTGCTGAATCACTGAGCTGAAACTTCAGTTTTGCCTGTTGTGAAATATGACTGTGAAACTGAGTGGAAAGGTTAGACAGAAAATTAGCTCATTTAGGTAAGTACCAATGGATGTGATTACTGGATCATACAGGAAGAATGTGGTTTTGTAGAAACTGCCAGAGAAGGTGGCTGTACCAGTTTGCATTTTCACCAGCAGTGAGTGTGAGGAAGGAACTGTTGTTCCACATCCTCACAAGCATTTGGTATAGTTCAGTTCAGTCGGCTCAGTTGTGTCCAACTCTTTGCGACCCCATGAATCACAGCACGCCAGGCCTCCCTGTCGATTACCAACTCCCGGAGTTCACTCAGACTCGCGTCCATCGAGTCGGTGATGCCATCCAGCCATCTCATCCTCTGTCGTCCCCTTCTTCTCCTGCCCCGAGTCCCTCCCAGCATCAGTCTTTTCCAATGAGTCAACTCTTTGCATGAGGTGGCCAAAGTAATGGAGTTTCAGCTTTAGCATCATTCCTTCCAAAGACATCCCAGGGTTGATCTCCTTTAGAATGGACTAGTTGGATCTCCTTGCAGTCCAAGGGACTCTCAAGAGTCTTCTCCAACACCACAGTTCAAAAGCATCAATTCTTTGGCACTCAGCCTTCTTCACAGTCCAACTCACACATTCATACATGACTACTGGAAAAACCATAGCCTTGACTAGACAGACCTTAGTCAGCAAAGTAATGTCTCTGCTTTTGAATATGCTATCTAGGTTGGTCATAACTTTTCTTCCAAGGAGTAAGTGTCTTTTAATTTCATGGCTGCAGTCACCATCTGCAGTGATTTGGAGCCCAAAAAAATAAAGTCTGACACTGTTTCCACTGTCTCCCCATCTATTTCCCATGAAGTGATGGACCAGATGCCATGATCTTCATTTTCTGAATGTTGAGCTTTAAGCCAACTTTTTCACTCTCCTCTTTTACTTTCATCAAGAGGCTCGTCAGTTCCTCTTCACTTTCTGCCATAAGGGTGGTGTCATCTGCGTGTCTGAGGGTTATTGATATTTCTGCTAGAAATCTGAAAAAGAGTAACCTTTAAAAATGAGCACACAGTTTCTTGAACTTTGTGCAGTGAAGTGTATTCTAAGAAACAGCACAGAATCTTATTTTTCTCTGTTTTATAATTATACCCCACAGGTCATGATTAATATCCAGAGTCCAGTTAATCTAGCTATAAATGGCAAGATTCTTTTAATTGTAAAGCATAGTGTGGCAAAATACAGAATCAGGGTTTTTTTTTAGGTTATTCACATCATAGTAGCATATTTTCCTTATAGTCTACCTTTTTGTAGTGGGAGCCTTTTCTTCTAAAGGTTAAGAAAGAGTAGATTAAGAAATTAAATTTTATTTCAGTAGATCATTTTAAATCAGTGTTTTCACCATTCATTTATTTTTAAATTTCAATATGTGCTGGAAATGCTGCTTTTTAACAGCCTTGACGTACTCCTTTTCCTATTTGGAACCAGTCTGTTCCATGTCCAGTTCTAACTGTTGCTTCCTGGCCTAGTGTTTTAGATTTTCACCATTCTGATAGGGATAGTAGAATCTCACTGTTACTTGATTTGCATCTCCCTGATGATATATTATTTTGAGCAGCTTTTCCTGTGCTTGTTTGCCATCTGTTCATCTTCTTTGGTGAGGTGTCTGTTCAGATCCTTTGTCTACTTTTTAATTGGGTTGTACATTTTCCTACTGTTGAGTTCTAGGAGTTCTTTGTATGTTTTGGATGAGTCCTTTATCAAATAATGTCTTTTGCAGATATTTTGTCCTTTTCTTCACATTCCCTTGAGATGAACTTGATTTTAACCCTAATTATGTTAGTAAAAGTTATAAAAGCTATAACTATTTTTTTGAAAGATTAGAAGATTAAGAATAATCTTCACTGTTATTTTTTATTTTTTAAAAAATTGTATTGGCATATTCCTTATTGTCATTTTGAAGACAGTGTGTTTTTGAATGCAGTGTGACTTAATTTTGCAGACAGTCTTTTAACTGGCAGCACTGATACAGAATGGTTATAAAGAAGAGTTAAACTATATATGTCTTTGTCATCTGACAGTGTAAACAGCAGAAATGAATATAGTTTCTCTGGAAGGGATGAATATAATTCATTCTAATTATAACCAAGATGTTATAATTGATAAAACAAGTTTTTCAGTGATTCTTAACTAGAAATTGTTTTAACTGGCCTAACACTACTGTCAGAAGATAACCATTAATATTTTCCCTGCTACCTCTCAAGAAGCTATTAATTAGACATTTTCAAGTTGTAGTTTGTATCTCCTAATCTGTTTGGAAGCCAATTAAGACAGGTCGTCATCTTCATAAAATAGCCCATTGCTTAAGAAATTTATCTGTGAAATGCTTATATAACACTTTTCTCATTAAGGAAAGCATTGAGCTTACATGGAATTTTATCCAGTGAAATAAAATAACAGTCAATTTAGATGATTTAGAAAGAAGTGTTAATAGTATAGATAATAAAATGGGAGATAAAGAGATGAAGAGCTAAGTATTCCTCCTTATATACTTTCTTCTTCTTTGTAAAGACTACGTTGAAAGTTAGGATATATAAAGGCTAAGGAGTCTCTATCTTTATTGTATACAGTTTTTACCTCCAAATTTGTTTTATTGTAGAACATATTTTTCCATAGGAAAGTATATTGATTATTGATTTGTATTATATAGTTAACATGTCATTTGTAAAATGTAGTTCTAATTCAGAAAGTTTTAACAAAAAATTGTTAACTCCTTAAAATCATTATTTTTACTCCATGCTGTCGGTGAACATTTTAGAACACATTATTGATAAATATATGTTAATATCACTCAAGGCATTAATGTTCTCTGGAACATAAATTAGGAGGAATGCCATGATAGAGAACGAAGAAGCCTATATTTTAATAGGTATTTCATTGTTTGGAATAGGAGGTGATTTGACTCATCTGAAGAACCCGTTAGTTATAATAGCCAGTCAGTTTTTTGAATGATGGGACTATAAATTCAAAAGCTGATCTTTTGAATTTATACCCATCGGTAGAAGGCCTGGAGGGCCTAAAATTCCACTCTGCTAAGAATAATTTAACATTGAGGAAGGGAAAATTCACCCTTCTAAGTCACTCCTATAAGATCATACTCCGCAAAGTCTAAACCCTTTCTTCATCTTCACATGTTTATTTATCTAGACAGACTAGAGTGGGAAGGGCCTTGGACATGGTTGAGGTGTTCTTTTCTTCTGAAACTTGGATTGTACTAATATTAACCTTGGTTGACCCTGTCATTCTTAACTTTTTCACGATTACAAAAGGAGACTCCTGTCTATTATAGTAAATTAGATTTTGTATAAAGTGAATTGTCATTTAATATTGCTTACTTAACATAGAATTTACTGCACTTAAATCTGTTTTTCTGCTTTTCATTAGCTCCAACCACCGTGAATGTAACACATCGTCCAGTGACTCAGGTGACCACCAGACTCCCTGTACCAAGAGCTCCTGCAAACCACCAGGTGGTCTATACAACCCTGCCCGCACCACCAGCTCAGGCTCCCCTGCGAGGAACTGTTATGCAGGCTCCTGCTGTTCGGCAGGTCAATCCCCAAAATAGTAAGAGACCTTTCTCCTATTTATGTTGTTCTTTTGCATGTAGTTGGAGTGGCTTATGTTGATGTTAGATGCAGCAAAAAGTGTTCAATGTCATACTAAAACTATTATTCATTCATTTTCTTTTCTTAGGAGAGTTAACCAGAAAAAAATGGACTGGTATCTAATTTGTGTTCTGTGTGTTGTCTTCAGTTTAATTATTTATGGCCTACTTGATTTGATGTTGGTCTGTTCCATACTTTAGAGACAACTTACCTAATTAAAGTGGGAATGATCAATTGTGACTTAGCCCATATGGAGATAATGGTAAAGGATAGCCTCCAATGAGAGTCTTAAAGGTATGGAAAATGGCTGAGAAATAAAAGATGGGAAAATGTTTAAGGTAACTTGTAATTTCCGTGTGTGGGTGTGTGTGTATGTATGTGTGAAACACACACACACATATATGAAATATATATGTTTTCAGTTGCAAAATATACAAACAAGTTTCTATAAAGGATATATTTAAAGCTTAAAGAAAAATAGCAAAATGAACCACATATGAACTCTCCACTAGGCTAAGAAATAGAACTTTATCAGAATCCAAAAGTCTATGTATGCCTGCTCTTAATTGCATCCTTCTCCCTTTCCATCAGAGGTAACCATCACCCTTACTTTCTATTTTTCTGTATGGTTTTGCAATCTCTATAGGTATCAGTAAAAATATTTAGTTTTGCAAAACTTAACAAACAGGGACAAATCCAGCTGTTTACTGAAACTTCAGTCATGCCATGCCATTATTAAGTGATGGCTATAGGAGAAAATAAACTAAACAAGTCTCTAGTTCACATTCTGGCTTTAGCTTTCTCAAGTTTACAAGAGCTTTCTCTGGGGAAATCCGTCAGTAGTGTCTTAAATGAATTCTGGGAAACAGGGCTCACCCCAGGCAAGGTACCCACAGTACTGGATATATGGCAGAAATATGGTTGAGCAATGAGTGGCTTCTAAATTGTCTCCATTTTTTAATTTTAAAAAATTATTTTTATTTTTGGTCACACTGGTCTTCATTGCTGCACATGAGCTTTCTGCAGTTGCGGGGAACAGGGGCTACTCTCTAGTTGTGGTGTTCAGCTTTTGCATTGTGGTGACTTGTGCAGTGCAGGCTCTAGGGGCTCGGGCTTCAGTCGTTGCAGCTGTAGAGTAGACTGGACTCTAGAGCAGTCTCAGTAGTTGCCCCGTGGCATGTGGGATCTTCCCAGACCAGGGATTAAAGCTGTGTCCTCTGCATTGGCAGGCAAATTCTTATGCACTGTACCACCAAGGAAGTCTGCTTCTAAATTTTCTGCTTTTGTTACCCTGATGTCTGTATAAAGTTTTCTGTTGGATGAAATGAGTATCCTCAGCTGATCAGCAGAGCATAGAAAGGAAGAGAGGAACCTTGTTAAAATGAGGCAAGATTAACTTGCCTGTTCTGGAGGCAGCAGAGATCTTTGTGAAGAGAACTTCATGTTTTCTATCTTTAGAGTCACAGTGCTCTGTTCTGGCCTGTCTGCCTTCTATGTTCTGTGCACCTCCGGTGTTTCAGTGTGCTAGGATTTTGGGTATGGATTGCATTTCTTTCTTTCCTATGCTGGATCTCCTGTCCACTGTGTCTCCTGTTGTCCTTTGTTGATCTTGTTTCTCGTGTGGCTACTTGAAGAAAAGTTAATGGAGGTAGACTGTTTATTTTGGTAGCTTGCATATATGAGAATTTCTTTATCCTCATGCTCAAATGATACTTTAGCTGAATATAGACTTCTAGGTTAGATATATTTTTCCTTTTGAATTTTAAAAACATCACTTTACTGATTTTTAAGTTTTAATTCAGTGTTCTACCAAATTTAGAATAGAATTTGAATTCTATCACTTCATTTTCTTTTATAGGTGTTACAGTCCGAGTGCCTCAAGCAACTACATATGTTGTAAACAATGGATTAACCCTGGGGTCAACGGGACCTCAGCTCACAGTGCATCACCGACCACCACAAGTGCATACTGTAAGTGAGGACCCTTGGCTTCACAAAATTCTCACCTGTAACGCTGTCAGATACCACTGCAGTTGGTACCTTTTCTTTAAACTAGTTATATCAAAAGAAAATAACAGATCTTCGGTTTTTCCAGCAGATGTTTATTAAAGAAAGTAGATCTTACCATTAGATCTGTCACCATTACCCAGAAACAGTTCTGGGTATTGATGGTTGGGGAGTATAGAGTTTGATTGTGGTGGTGTGCACCGAATAAAAGAGTCCACGTCTGGGGCATGAGAAGTGAAATAGACCATGTTAAACTTACGGTTGGGTTAAAGAGAGCATTCTTGAGTAGTGAATATTTTTTTAAGTATTGAATATTTTAAGAAGTATTGTTGCATGTTTAATTTTATTTTTTTCTCAGAATTTTATACTAGTTCTGTTACATTGCTATCATTTTATTGGTTTTATTTTAAACTTTTAATTAAAAAAATTTTTTTAATTTAACTGTAGTTGATTTACAGTATTGTGGTAGTTTCAGGTGTACAGCCTCAGATTCTTTTCCAGTATAGTTTATTATAAGATATTGAATGGAGTTGCCTGTGCTATAGAGTAAATCCTTGTTGTTTACCTATTTTATACATAGTGATGTATATCTGGTAATCCCATACTCCTAATTTATCCCTTCCCCTCTCCTTTAGTAACCATAACTATTTTCTGTGTCTGTGAGCTTGTTTCTGTGCTGTAAAGAAGTCCGTTTATGTTATTTTTTGGATTCCATATATAAGTGATATAATATTTGTCTTTCTCTGACCTATCACTACTTTTAATCATCCAGTGGTATTGAGAATTCATTGGTTAAGAGATAATAGAAAAACCAAAGATTTCTTCTTAGTTTTAATCTCCAAATCAATGTCACATTATCCTGTGACCTGACTGTAATAGTATTTGGTATGATAGAGTGTGAATGGAAATGCTGGCTCTAATAGTGGTAGGAGATTGAGGCTGATACCACTTTTTACCAAACAAAGCATCCTTTTTAAAATATACATAATAATGGCTAAGTTTGTGTAGTGCTTTCTATGCACCAGGCACTGTTAATTTATGTGGTCCTTACACAGAAATTCTTTAGAACTCTAGCTTTCTTTTTTTATCCTTTATCATTGGTATGGCAGCTAATGTACAGAGTGGTTGAATAACCAGCCTCAGGTCATACCTCATAAAACCCAATACATTCTAGTTCCAGAGACTGGACTCTTAGCAGCTGTTATTTTACTGTCCCACTGCAGTGAAAAAAAGTCACGTTAATGGAGCACTTCACATACACGAGGCACTCTACTTGTATTATTTTATTTACTCCTCCCAACCCTGCTGTGTGCTTAGTCGCTCAGTTGTGACTGACTCTTTGTGACCCCATAGACTAGCCCACCAGGTTCCTCTGTCCATGGGGGTTCTCCAGGCAAGAATGCTGGAGTGGGTTGCCATGTCCTCCTCCAGGGGATCTTCCCAACCCAGGGATCAAACCCAGGTCTCCTGCATTGCAGGTGGAGTCTTGACTGTCTAAGCCACCAGGGAAGCCCTTGAGAATCAATATTCTCCATTTGATAGAAGAGGCTACTGTGTCTTGGCGATATTAAGTGATTACTCAGTGTCACTACCAAACTGGTGTCAGAGGCAGAGTCATTTTAAAACTCAGATTTTTCTAGTCCCAGCACCTCCAGCATGTTGTCATAGTGCTTCAGATCTAGCCTTAATAGGATCTTTGGCATATATCTCATTACTGTTGTTTGCAACTACAAATAGCTTACTTCATCCCATATTCCTTCAAGAAATATATAGTAAAAATGTTTTATTTATGCCACAGTTTTGCAAATGTGATGATCCATCAGAGCTTTTTTAAAACAGGATTCCATATGAATTGTCTTATAATAAATACACTATATCTCATCAGAGAAGGCAATGGCACCTCACTCCAGTACTCTTGCCTAGAAAATCCCATGGATGGAGGAACCTGGTAGACTGTAGTCCATGGGGTCGCAAAGAGTCAGACATGACTGAGTGACTTCACTTTCGCTTTTCACTTTCATGCATTGGAGAAGGAAATGGCACCCCACTCCAGTGTTCTTGCCTGGGGAATCCCAGGGACGGGGGAGCCTGGTGGATTGCCGTCTATGGGGTCACACAGAATCGGACACGACTGAAGCGACTTAGCAGCAGCAACAGCAGCAGTATCTCATAGGGGAAACATTCTTGTAATTTAATTTTAATAATATTTTAACTGGGAATTTTCAAATATATATAGAAGTAGAAAGACTAGTGTAGCAATCCCCACGCACCCATTACCAGTCTTCAGCAGTCATAGCCAGTCTTCTTTCTTCTGTATTGCCACCCACAAACTCCTACAACCTGTGTATGCACTGGAATATTCTGAAGCAAATCCCTGATATATTATCTCTAAAACTTCAGTAGAAACCTCCATTGCAGTGGCAGAAACAAAACAGTAACTAAGTTGACTTAACTATTTTGAGATATGAGAGGGTTTGGTAGCCTCGAATTTTAAGAATTAGAAAGGGCTGTTATAGGCTGTAAGCTATTATCATACTGCTTAAATTCCTACTCTCTCCAGTCAAGTTCATGACTTCAGCCTTCTTCTCATAGATGTTACTAGTTGTATGTTCATTTAATGTTATTTACTTAATCTGAGAGAAGTAATACAGTAAGATGGCCAGTATTCAAATCTGTTTTTCTTTAGCTTTCGATGTTTCATGTATTTGCATTTGCTTTTTTCCTCCCTCTAGCTTTATATTTATTTTAGCTTTTAAACTGTGGATTATGCTTTTCTCCAGATGTGTATATGAATTTTTTTTTTGCTTCACATATGAATTTCAGCATATTTTCATTCCTTGAGATTATTTGGAGATCCTTTTTTGAGTTGTTACTACATGCACATTACTAGCACTGAACTTTGAAAAGGCATAGAGATTTAGAAGATATCAGATCTTCACAGAATTCACTAGTATATGCAAATTATCCATTTAATGAAATGCATATTAAAACATAATTTTGATAAATGAATCTCAGTTAAGGAAATATTTTTTTCATAACTTCCAAACTAAAGTCATTGAGCAATAATGTTTCACTTGGGAAAAAAAGACCACTTATATCTCTGTTTCTGGGCTCTTACTTAAATCTTTTTGAAAAACTGCTATCATTGTAATCTTAAAACCCAGATGATAATAATGTCCAGCATTAGGTCAGTTTGTAAGCTTAGTATTCATGCTTTTTCATTATCTGGCCTTAACTTACCTTTCCAAATTTGTGTGTTCTTCTTCACATTCTCCGTGTTTTTGCCCATAAATCCCCTCACTTGCCTATCCCCATGCCTTGTTCATGCTTTTACCTATTAGCAGAAAGATTCACAACTATTTCTACATTTCTAAATTCTCTCTCTCACAGTCCAGTATAAATGTCACCTTTTTCATGCAGACTGACCAAGAACATAATGTACAGTCAGTGTTTTATGTACTTAACTTATAAGAATATGCTACTGTCTTTTTATGGAGAAACAGTCTGAAAATGGAAGTAGAGTTGATACCCAAATTTTCGATGACTGATAGACTGCCAACACATGTTATTTAAAAATATATTAAAACAAGGGTCTGTGGTATAAATTATTAAATCATTAATTATTTTATCAGAAGTAGATGATTATTTCAGTTTCTGTCAAGATGATGTTCCATCAGCCAGGGCTTTTGTTTCCCAAGGAAAACTCAGTATCTCAGACCCAAAAAGCACAGAGGGAATAATCTCAACACTCATCTTCTGGGTCATGAACTGGTTTAAAATCATCAGGGAGAACTTGCCAGATGTGTGATATTTGGTATTTCCCAGTATTCTTGAGGTAAAGTGAAGACTCTCGAAAAGTAAGTGATTTCTAGGTATTATGGTTCTTGCATTAAGAAACAGCCCTTTCTCCAATCATTATCCATCAACATGACTCTTTTTTTGTTAGGAGCCCCCACGCCCTGTGCACCCAGCACCCTTACCAGAAGCCCCACAACCACAGCGTCTGCCCCCTGAAGCTGCCAGCACGTCTTTGCCTCAGAAGCCTCACTTGAAGTTAGCACGAGTTCAGAGTCAAAATGGCATTGTACTGTCCTGGAGTGTCCTGGAGGTGGACAGAAGCTGCGCCACTGTTGACAGCTACCACCTGTACGCTTACCACGAGGAACCCAGTGCCACTGTACCCTCACAGTGGAAGAAGATTGGCGAAGTCAAGGCACTTCCCTTGCCCATGGCATGCACTCTCACCCAGTTCGTGTCTGGCAGCAAATACTACTTTGCAGTACGAGCCAAGGATATTTATGGGCGTTTTGGACCTTTCTGTGATCCTCAGTCAACAGATGTGATCTCTTCTTCGCAGAGCAGTTAAACCTTGGAGCCTTTCTCTCTTCCTCTTTCAGAAGTTCTACTTTTTGGTCTTGTTTTAATCTTGTGCATGATACCCATTGTAAAATGCACATTGTGCAAGATTTCTTGGACCGATGTGTATATACACTACATTTGTTTATAAGCAGAATAAACTCAGCCCATAAAGCAGAATCTTTTCCTGAACAATTCAGGCTTCAAGGTTTTGAAATGTAAATGTGCACCTTGCTTTAGTTTTGAGGCTGGGGTATATGTGTGGTGTGTGCTTTTCTGTATTTATATGTTTATTACAGTGGAATCTCCCATTTTCATTCTCAAATTTACCTCTCTTCCAGTGTGAAGTAAGTAGATCAAAGGATTTGAGGTATGTATTTGGCATGATTCTGCTTCTACGTGATCTGTAGGTTTATAGATAGATGATTTAAACTGACTCTAAATGGAACCCAAAGAAAAAATAAAAAGCAAAATGGTCAAATAGTTTAAAATAGGTTAATTTGAACACAGGAAAAGATCTTTTCATGTTTTCTTTTGTCTTTCTCAGTTGTCAATAGATGAAAAGGAATTGCAGTGGGCCCTCCCTTTTCTAGTCTGAGATTTTTTTCCATTTATTTTTGTGCCTTAAAGATTAACTGCAAAAGTAAACAGGGCCATTTTTCCATCGTGGTTTACTCTTCTCTGTCAACCTTTCATCATCATTTCTCCTTTTTCTTCACCAAATGTAGTAAATTTCCCTCAAGTAAATTTTAGACCAACGCTTTTATATGTAGTCTCATCAGTGACATCATTACATTTAACTTGCTCTTTTCTTCCAAGAAAATTAATGCTTTTTATTTCTGGTCGCTATTTAACTCTGTGTAAAGTGAACCAAAAGAAGACCACATTGTATAAGCCAATTTCCCTTCAAATATATTTTAGTATCTATGTTGCACAGTGTCTTAGAGATTATGAAAGCAATTCTGGTTTACCTTATCACCCAAAGCATACCTTATCACCCATAGTATTCTTTCAAAGAAAGTAAATAGTAAAATTCACAAAATACAGTAAGCTAAACTATCAAAGGGAAAGCCCCATTTCTTCTTTATCCTCATATCATTCTTCCTGTATTAATCTTTTCTTTTGATGGTGCTAAGTTTTGTCTGATTCACCATATGTCAGCTTTGGATAGGGTTTAAAGTATATCCTTTGCGGTCATTTATGTAAGAATGACTTTACAACCTCTGTGCATCTCTGTTCTTCTTCAAAGTTATAATCAAACTTTGGTCATGGATTTTCTATTTGAGTGCCAGTTGTACTGGTATCAAGTACGTATTGGAGTGTAGGTAGCTTAAGACAGGAGAGATGGTGTAATTTAGGGGATGAGAGTGAGGTTGGCGATGCTTGGAAAGGAATTTATGGAGTTTGTGGAATACATTTTCAAGCCATCTTCCATATCATATTTGAAATCATATTCCTGCCTTCTTAAATGAGTTAGTCATTAATGTATGACTTATAAGAGGGAACGGTCATTTCCATATTAATGCTTCTTTGTTTGCAACTTCAATGGCTTGTAATAGGAACATTCTACTTGTAAAAAAGCTCTCTTTAGAGACTTTTACTGGTCACTGTACTGTCAGGTTGGATGTGAAGTTTGATTGATGTGGAAGAAAGCCTACAGATTGCCAAAAGTAAATGCTCCAAAATCTTCCTTTTGCTTTCAGAAAATAGACCACAATGAGAATTTAAATTTCCATGAGTCATATTTGCCAACCAACTATGTAGGGGTTACTCATTGTGGGTCTAGTGATGATGGTAAATTGCCAATATCATGCCAGTGAAAAATTTTAAAGGGAGAAATTGATGATCTTCTAGATGTATGTGAGCACCTGTCTTATATCTGCATGTACATGTGTTTTTACCTGCAGTGGTTGCAGTGTTGATTATGTGTTGAAGATCATTTCACTTGACAGAATAGAAAGCCCATGTTCAAAATTGTTCTTTATTGACCGGTTTTATGGTCATGTGATAATTTGCTTACCTAGCCTAGAAAGCTTCCCTTGGTGACTACTTTATGTTTACTAATTATTTTTTTTTTTAAAGCTTTCATAGCATTATATAATCAGGTGAAGAAAGCCCAGTAGAATGAAAATATTATTTTGACCTATACTGTGTGATTTCTGTCAGAGAAAAAAGAAATAAATAGTAACCCTAAAAAATAGATTTACTACAGTAAAGTAAAACTTTTTATTACAAGTGGTGGAGGGAAGGTACAAAGAGAGATTGTAATTATTTGAGGGAAAAGATATTATAAGATGGTTTCTTTCAGTTAGCCTGCCACAGAATTTATAGGCAACAATTATGTTGGAGTTACCAGTGGGTGCTAGATTTGAACTCTAGGTTTTTATTTCAGGCAGGTTTTTTAATGTTGAAGAGAGCTTTCTGTTTGGTTTGTTTCTTTAGAGACAGAGAATGGAGGGCTCAACTAGAAATAGCTACTGGTCACATATTTTTTAATAGCAATCACACTTCATGGTACCTTTTTTAATTTCACAGTATCTTTTCTCAGAGTATTACAAACAAACTTAATAATCCCATTTTGGGATGCGAGTTTGCTACCTTTTTAGTCTGACAATACTTGTGTAAGTATTGCCTTATTGGAAATCCTGGAAACTTCTGATACTTCAACCTGAAATAGAGGATGTTTATATGTCGTTTAAAGGTAATGGTGATGTTTGTTACTGTCTACTTTGTACTTTGTCAGAATAATTTTCACCCAATTTTAAGTGTGACTAAGCCTCACATTTTAAAATTATATTCTTGCCAGTACATTTATAAAGTATATACAAAGACATCTGTTGGTAACAGGTAACTTTATGAGGTAACTATATTCCTCTATTTCTCTGGACTCACTTTTTAAAACATGCAGAATACTGTGTGCTATTTAACAAAGTCGAAGTTCATGAGAGAAGTGAAGAGCAGAGCTTGCTTCCTTGAAAAGTGAATGTTTGTTGGGATGCCATTTGCCTCACAGACATGTGTTCCCCACTGTCCCAACCCCCATTGCCAGATAGGAAATGAAAAGTTTGATTGAATAAAATGACCTCACACAAGGAGCTTAGGACCACTTGTCAGCAGAACTCCTTAGGCAGGCTGCACCATACAGTTCTCTTCCTGTGGTTGATAAGTGTTAACATGGGTTTTTTTGTTTGTTTGCTCTTTTGCCTGTATTTTCCAAATTATTGTTTATGCAGCAAGGTGTTAATATTGCATGATATGCATTTATCTTGTTCCACAAATTTTCCAGTACTGTACAAGGTTAACAGAATAATGCCTGCGTTATCCTCCTCTCTCACTTGCATACACTGTGATGTTGGCACAGTATATTATTGAAAAGACTTCCAAGTGTTCTCCCAGACTTTCCTTGTTGGGCTATTTCAATATCCTGTGATTTAATCATTATTTTACCTTAATCATTGACCAGTCATTGGCCTGTTTTATTCTGATTTCCAGAAAGACCATGTCCCAGTATTAGATTATTGCAAATAACTCTATTTAAAACCAATGTATAATTCTGCCTGCCTTCTCTTTACTGGGTAAATGATGGCCCCTCCCGTTTCTGAAAATTTGGGACAAACAAAAAAGGTTAGAACAATTCCTGTAAAGTGTTTCATTAGTGTGGCAGGTTTATCCAATTCCAAAAACTTATTTCCCTTGAACCAGCCAATGGGGAGGAATAGAATGATACAAACACGTGTTTTGTCTTCTCATCTTCAGTTTTATCATGCTAAATTTGTCATTCTTTTTTTTTACTTGTAGAGTCAAATACCCACCCTTTATATTTAATTGATATCTTTAAAAAAATTTTTTTTTTTTTGTAAATAAGATGACTGGGCAATCAGACATCATTTAGGGAATCCTGGCTTTCGAATTTTATCAGCCATTTCAAAATTAAATATAAAAATAATTCATTTGTAAGAAACTTGCATCCTAATATTTCTTTATTACAGTTGAAAGTGTAAATAATGACAATGTAAGACCTTCTGATGTCTAATAGAAATTGGGCTATAGCAAGTTGCCCTATTTTTATTAAGTTTTGAAGGTTTTGTGGGTTTTTTTTTTTTTTTTCTTTTTTAAATGTACAGTAGAGTGGTGTCTGTATAAGTGTTAACTGTAGTGGGATTTTGTCCAGCAAGCCTGAAATTTATACTTTGAAATAAACTACTGGGTTTTTAACATTCTGAGTACTCTGATTCATTCTGTTATTCTCAGACCTTATGAGTATTCTTTTCTTTTGTGAGTCTCTCACTTTGTTAAGAGTCACTGTTACACTGTTCAGTACGGTTTACTTAATTTGACAACACCATGACACTCAAACAACATATAATCCTCCAGCTTTGAAAGAAACGTTATTAGGCAGAGCTGCTACTAGGTTAGATAAGCTGTTTATAACTAACAGGTGACAACATTAAAGTCTGCTGTATTATGTTTGTGCACCACAAAAAGACTTCGACTGTTGCTTGTTAATGGCCAGAAAAAAACAAAAACATAATAACTGCATTTCTGTTGGAGGTTCCACCATCCCCAGGGCTTTGTCATGAAGTCCATCCAGTGAGGAGAAGGGGAAAAAGCATGAGGCAGTCAGGGTTGAGGACTGGGGCCTAGGAGTAGCACTCAACTCAGAGTCCACCCCAAGGACTCTGTCACATGGCATAGCTGCCCAAGGGAAGCTGGGAGGTGCGGCCCGTGCAGCCAGGCATACATGGAAACTGGATCTCGGGGTGAGGGAGCAGTTTCTACCGTACTTTCTGGTATATAAGCTTGTGTGCTGAAATGGTATTGTTCATTTTATGTTTCTTGTATGGTGCCCCACCCAATTGTAAGCGCTTGTTTTAAAAATGACAAAATCAGCAGCAGAAAATGAAAGTGATAGACTGAATTGAATATATTTCATTAAAACAAATTCTGAATGGAAAAACAGCTAAAATACTGCCTTTGGTATCTTACTTGCAGCCTTCTATTCCCTTATCTCCCTCCATTTTATGTCAAGTTACAAAATAGGTTTCATGGTAATAAAATCAAAGTTGTAGGCCTCTGGCATGCCCTCATGGAGAGTTTTGTTAAAACGGCTCCAGTGAAAAACAGGGAGGCCACCTTGTACAGTGGGCCCACTGATGGCATAGGCTTTGTACTTGGATGCCAGGTAGATGTCCGCCACCTGCAGAGAGAGAGGAGGGGGATGTTTTAGAAAACCATTTAGAAAAAAACACGACTAAGCCCCTCTGGGTGTGGTCCCTGCTCTTTGTCCAAAGTCACAATGTTAGCTCCCCTTAAAATCCTGCAAGCTTCCACAGTATGCTCTTCTGTATCCATTTGGCATCCAAATGTGAATTGACTAGTTGTTCAGTCACTAAATCATGACCTGCCAGGCTCCTCTGTCCATAGGATTTCCCAGGCAAGAATACTGGAATGGGTTGCCATTTCCTTGTTCGGGGGTGGGGTCTTCCCAACCCAAGGGTTGAACCCATGTCTCCTGCTTGGCAGGCGGATTCTTTACCACTGCCCCACCTTGGAAGCCCTGCCCTGACTTGTAGAAGAGTATTAAACTAACAGCCCAAAGTGTGAGATCTGGAGTCTGGTTGCTCTTACTTAGAATTCAACCTCCAAAATTATTTTGACTCAGTTTTCTTATTTGTAAAATTATACTAATAACCCTACTTCATAGAAGAGTTGTCATGAGGATTAATGAGAGCAAATACTTGAAGCAGTGCCTAGAATGTATTAATTCCTCAGTAAAAGTTGTTATTAATCAGGACAGTAACAAGAGTATTAAAGTAGATGGAACTTGATATCAAAAAATAAGATCCATGGTTCTTAAAAACACTTGAACATTGGATCGCAGCAGAACTTAAGGTTAGAGAGGAAAGCAGAAAATGTCTCATAACTTCAGATTTTCCTCACTCAAAATGGCTCAAGAGAAGTGATATTTTTAAAATCTGTGCTTCAACAGAACCTTTTTTGATGAAAAACTGGCAGGCTCTTGTCTCCTGAAAAAGGTAAAATTTGGCAGATGAAAGCTTGGCTTGGTTTCTCCCCAGTTCAAGTAATTCTCTTTGTGTACTCTGGAATGGATATAACACTTTTTACACACTTTACTGAATGTTTGCAAATACCATTAAAAGGAAATAAATACAAAAGCATTCACTGGGGCTTCATGTGTGCCAGGCTCACTACATGCACTAAATTTTTTGTACATTACAGAAAATCTTAGTCATTAAAGACTAAAGCTTGGCTCAAACCATTCGAAACCATCTTCTGTTTAGCCATTAGGTTGATAGAAAAAATAATCTGTTAGGGGGTTGGCATTTTTAATAGTTTTCAGAGCTTCAGATAGAACAGTTAACTCTTAAATCTAATAGATTTCTTCAGAATTTAGGACCATAGATGGAAATGAAAAGACACATGCCCAAGCTCAAAAGTACAAAAAGATGTGGTAGAATGATTCTTTTCCACCCACTAGATAGTTAATGCATAATCTTGGACACTCCAGATGCAGTCCTGTGCCAATAAGTTGTTAACAATTAGCTCTCTTAGGAAAAAAAGACCCCAATTTGTAGTGTTTGCTGATTTCCATGATGTAAATATTCCACCATTTCAGGCTATCAAACTGGTGTTGACATTTTAAACAACTGTTCTCACAAGCCTGTATGAGTGGGCTTCAACCCCACTGTAAACTTACTTATTACCTATATTGTGAGACACATTACAGCACTTAACAGTTGTAGTGAAAACCCTTTAGTGCTTGAGCATCTGGCCCAATACTTACTCCTTCAGCTCAGTTCCATTTCTGTTTACAGTGACAGCCCTGTGCTCTCAGTATTTTCTTTGGACTTTGGGCCAGTCTGGTAAAACTTCAGACAGCAACACTATCACCATCATCATCATGGTTATGCACATTTACAAATAACATGCCAAGTACTGTTGTAAACATTTTATAGATATTGAATGTTCATTCTTCACAACAACCCTAGGAAGCAAGTACTCTTCTTTCCATTTTTCAGAAGAGGAAACAGAAGCACTGTGAGATGATGTGATGAAGTGACAGAGCAAGGACTGGAAGCTAGTCTAAGGGACCTACCACTATAACCTCTGAAAAAGCTGATTCCGTAATTGAGTTCATGTTTAAAAGACATTGGGCTTCCCAGGTGACTCAGCAGTAAAGAATCCTCCTGCCATTGCAAGAGACACTGGTCAGTCCCGGAGTCAGGAAGATCCCCTTGAGAAGGAAATGTCAATGCATTCCGGTATTGTCTGGGAAATTCCATGGACAGAGGAGCCTGGCAGGCTATATATAGTCCATGGGGTTGCAGAGTCAAATACAACTTAGCAACAGAGCACAGGCACAGTAAGTTAAGAGACATTATTGTGATTTATGCCACAAAAATCTCTGCAGCTCTGCCTTTGAATAGGCCTAGGCACTGGAAAACCAATAGGGTGGGGCTTCCCTGGTGGCTCAGTGGGAAGGAGTCCACCTCCCAATGTGGGAGAATGGGTTCAGTCCCTGGCTCAGGAAGATCCCACTGGCCATCAAGCACCTAAGCCCATGGGCCACAACAGAGCCTGGGAACTGCAACTGTTGAAGCCCATGAAGCCACTGCACTAAGCCCAGGCACTGCAACTGGAGGGTAGCCTCTGCTCAGCGTAAGTAGAAAAACCCCAACAACAAAGACCCAGCACAGCCAACATAATTAGCAAACAGAACCCAACAGCACATTACCTTGGTGTCATAGCAACCTCCAGGACTCGGACTGTGTGAGTTTAGGTCCTCACGGCAACAGATGGTGTTGCAGGGATCACCCTTGCTATAAGGGTCCTCCTTGTAATCTAGGGAACAGTGATGGGACAGAGTGAGCACTGGCCATTCCGAGATGCATTCTTTCACAGTAAGCTGTGTGGCCCTATTCAAGCCTAGGTGTCCAGATCTGCTCAGCCTGTTCTCACGTTCGGAAGGCCCCTGTGGCTTGTACAGGGAGGAGGCAACCTCGAGCCCCCACTCCAGGCTCAACCTGCACTCACAAACCGCAGTGATGACTGGACAGAAGAGAAATAACAGAGCACAAGTGTGTGTCCAGTTTTTTTTTTTTTAACAAAACAAATACGAATCTGACTTTGATATTGTTCATCAAAAAAAAAGTGTTTACGGGTAATTTTTGTTTTAGTAGCTGCTTTTGTCCTTGGAAGGAAATCTGTGTTTGGGATGGTAGGGTAAAAAAGAAAAAAAAAAAAAAAGTTACCCCTGTATGGGTTCTTTTGTGTTTTACATAAGACTTTTTTCAATTAAATCCATAGAATCTTCTTCCCTATCATTTTTAAAAAGGACAAAATTCTATTGCTGAATATATAATATGCATAGTATCAACTGAATACTAAATAATTCAATAACTTCTTAGACTGCCTTCTAGTACAGAGGTGATAAATGGATTCTTTATCCATGGGGAAGAAAAGGAGTTTTGAAGAATGATTCTTGAGAAATGTGCTACATACTGTTGTATCGCATGATATATTTCATGGATTCCATATCAGTCACTTTTCCTTGGTCACGCCGGAAGATTTTAGCTCGGGAAGCCAGATCATAAGAGTAGTCCAAACCCAGCTTCTTGACGAGTATTGGATAGCCACTCCAGTTGTAAACTTTCTCATGGAAAGGAATGTTGTAGGAGGGCCAGTATCCTGATTGGAATGGAAGGGAGAGAAGGGTGGGATTGACGGGGAGGAAGACAGAAGAGAGAGGAAACAAGAGAAGTGTCATGAATGGTACTTTCTTTTGAACATCGGCCCAGCTGTGTAATTACAAAGTAATATTACACAGAAAATAATGGCTGTGAACCCTGGTAATCACACAGATCCTTAGAAATTTTTACAGAACCAGTATAGTCTAGATTATTCCATTAGGGGGAGAAGAGCATCAGAATTCTTTGGTTTTTCACCCCAGATTCTTAAGGCAATCTATTAAGCAGAAGAAAACCTGACTTTTAGGCTCAGAGTTGAATAATTAGGCCTTTGTCAGTTAACCTCATTTCTGCCCCCTCCTTTTTTTTCAGTAGGAAGAAGGAAAGGAAAAGTTATACTGTGAAGGGATTGGAGATGATCTTAAGATTGCAGTAGACTTTTAACCCCTCTGACCCTAAACATTCATAAGGCTCAGCTTCATTAGAAGCTTCACAGTGTGCCAGCCCTTCGTCACTAGGCATCAAACGTGACCCAACTTTAATAAAATCGCCATTTCAGGAACATCTCAGATTACGGTAGCCTGGGGTATTACTGCAGGACTGTCAGCCAATGTAGGACCACCTTCACCATTCAGGGTTTAACTTCCACTCACATCTTCTCTTGGCCCTTGTCTGCCTTCCTTTCTCCTTACTATTTTATAGGATCTGCTGCTCGGGGTGAAGTTATTAGGACAAAACAAATGATAAAACATTCAACCTCACTGATTCTGGGGCATGGAGCCAGCATCAGGGTGAAGGCAGACAAAAACAACATTGAAAGTACAGGCTAAAAATCACATTTATTACTGCAGTATATCTAGGTAATTGAGACTTGGGGTTTAGACTGCCTGGTATATGACCTTACAGAAGTTACTTAACCTCTCTGTGGCTCACATCTTCATCTGTAAAATGTGAACAATGATGTCTTACCTCACAAAGATCACTGCTGTGAGCATTAAATGAGTTCAAATGGATGGCAGAGCTTACAACGGGTCTGGTACTTTGTAAGCACTAGATGAACATTAACTATTACAGTTCTCTATGTGAATAGCTCAAATGAATAATAAAAATGGTTGCTCTTTAAATTTTCATAAAGCTTTATGATTAAAAAAGCATTTAAAAGAGTATCTTGTATTGGGTTGGCCAAAAAGTTCGTTCAGGTTTTTCTATATGCTGATGGAAAAACCTGAAGAAACTTTTTGGCCAGCCCAATATAGTATCAAAACCACCTACTGATGTATAAATATTACCATTCTTCCTTCTAAAGGAAGAAACAGAGGTTCAGAGAGGTTGAATGCCTTCCTTCTGACTAAAAGCACCCAGGACGTCTATCGATATATCATTGCGGCTTCTAAATACTAGGTTTGTGGGGCTTTTTAAAAAATGGCTGTACGATATCACTTATTTGGGAAAATCATATGTTTCTTCCTCAGCTTTTCTTCCCTTTCAGTAAGATGGTAACAATACTGCTGCTGCTGCTGCTAAGTCGCTTCAGTCGTGTCCGACTCTGTGCGACCCCACAGACGGCAGCCCACCAGGCTCCCCCGTCCCTGGGATTCTCCAGGCAAGAACACTAGAGTGGGTTGCCATTTCCTTCTCCCATGCATGAAAGTGAAAAGTAAAAGTGAAGTCGCTCAGTCGTGTCTGACTCTTAGCGACCCCATGGACTGCAGCCTACCAGGCTCCTCCATCCATGGGATTTTCCAGGCAAGAGTACTGGAGTGGGGTGCCATTGCCTTCTCTGGTAACAATACTGTTTATCTGGAAATATGTTGTGTGTGTGCTCAGTTGCACAGTTGCACAGTCATGTCCAACTCTTTGTGACCCCATGGGCTGTAGCCCGCCAGGCTCCTCTCTCCGTGGGATCTCCAGGCAAGGATACTGGAGTGGGTTGCCATTCCCTTCTCCAGCGGATCTTCCCGACCCAGGGATCAAACCCAACTCTCCTGTGCTCCAGCATTAGCAGGCAGATCCTTTACCACTGTGCCACCTGGGAAGCCCTTGAAATACATGTGAAGGTCAAACAAAAGAAAATAAATAAAAGATACATCAAGTATATGGTAGACACTCTGAATTTAACTCTGTATTTTCTGCCTCTGGGGGAAAAATAAAACCCCCCAAACTATAGACAGTTCATTATCAATTTAATACTAGGGTAGATTTCTTCATGGGATCTAAAAATGGGATTGCAAAGATCCCAAATTCCATCATACCATCAGCAGCAGTCCAAAGAAGAAAAGGCCTGGGGTAACTAGTCCCCTTTAACAAGCATCTCCCTCTTGAGGCTGGCTATTACTATCAGGCTCTTAGGAGCTGGATGGACCAGTCTTCAGAGTCAGATAGCTGCGTCCTCAGTTTTGAATTATCGTGCTAACCAAGTAACCACCTAGTGATCTGACTTCTCAGGTGGGTTTCCCAAGAAGTGGAGGTAGGTCCACCGCTTGGTAGCACCTGATCTTCTTGGCAACTGAAGTTTCCACCTTAGTCAATTCTGTTTTACGCACGTGGTATGCATTTCACTGGCGGGAGCCACTGTGGAGTGAGGCTTCTCCCCCCTGGGTGTCATTACAAGATAAATGTGAGGACCTGGGAAATGAAGGACCAGCCCTGATCCCCAGGATCCACACGTTATCTTGGTTCTGTACCTACTCATCTCTCAGTGGACCTATTTCAACAGTTTCCTAATTCACCTCCTGTCTTCTCTCTGCCCTTCAGTGTGTTCTCCCTTTTCAAAGACTCTAGTTTTCTAAAGCAAGGTCCCCAACCTTTGGAATCTAATCCCTGATGATCTGAGGTGCAGCTGATGTAATAATAACAGAAATAAAGTGCACAATGAATATAATGCATTTGAATCATCCCCAAACCCAAATCATCCCCACCCCCCACCCCAGGCTGTAGAAGAATTGTCTTCTATGAAACCAGTCCCTGGTGCCAAAAAGGCTGGGGACTGATGCTCTAAAGGATAAAGGCTAAACTGCTCAGCAGGATCCAAGGGCTGTAGTTTTCCCATCACTACCTTATCTTCCACATCACACCTCCTCTCCAGCCATCCTGGGCTAATACATTCTCCTTCATGCCATGGTCTTGTGTCTCTATCTGTTTGATTTGTCCCCTTGTCAAACTGCTGAGCTCCTTTCTCACATGTCTCTTCATTGTTCCTGGAGCTATTTCTCCACTGATCTCCAGTAGCATATTGGGCAGCTACTGACCTGGGACATTCACCTTTCAGTGTCCTATCTTTTTGCCTTTTCATACTGTTCATGGGGTTCTCAAGGCAAGAATGGTGAAGTGCTTTGCCATTCCCTTTCCCTTCTCCAGTGGACCACATTTTGTCAGAACTCTCCACTATGACCCGTCTGACTTGGGTGGCCCTACACAGCATGGCTCATAGTTTCATTGAGTTAGATAAGGCTCTGGTCCATGTGATCAGTTTGATTAGTTTTCTGTGACTGTGGTTTTCATTCTCTCTGCCCTCTGATGGATAAGGATAAAAGGCTTATGGAAGCTTCCTGATGGGAGAGACTGACTGAGGGGGGAAACTGTCTTCTTCTGATGAGTGGGGCCACGCTCAGTAAATCTTTAATCCAATTTTCTGTCGATGGGCGGGGCTATGTTCCCTCCCTGTTGTTTGACCTGAGGCCAAACTATGCTGGAGGTAATGAAGATAATGGCGATCTCCTTCAAAAGGTCCCAGGTATAAACTGTCACACTCAGTGCCCCCAACCATGCAGCAGGCCACCACCAACCCACACTTCTGCTGGAGACTCCTGGACACTCATGGGCAAATCTGGGTTAGTCTCCTGCAGGGTCACTGCTCCTTTCTCCTGGGTCCTGGTGTGCACAAGGTTTTGTTTGTGCCCTCCAAGAATCTGTTTTCCCCAGTCCTGTGTAAGTTCTGGTGGCTCTATGGTGAGGTTAATGGCAACCTCCTCCAAGAGGGCTTATGCCATACCCAGGTCTGCTGCACCCAGAGCCCCTGCCCCTGCTGCCCTTGGTCAGTAGGCCACTGCTGACCCGTGCCTCCAGAGGAGACAAACACTCAAAGGCAGGTCTAGCCAGTCTCTGTGGGGTCTCTGGTGTTCACAATGTTTTGTTGGAACCCTCCAATCAGTGGAGAAGTAACTCCAGAAAAAATGAAGAGACAGACCAAAGCAAAAACACCACCCAGCTGTGGATGTGACTGGTGATGGTAATAGAGTCTAATGCTTAAAGAATAATATTGCATAGGAACCTGGAATGTTAGGTCCATGAATCAAGGTAAATTGGAAGTGGTCAAACAGGAGATGGAAAGAGTGAACACTGACATCTTAGGAATCAGTGAACTAAAATGGATTGGAATGGGTGAATTTAGTCAGATGACCGTTATATCTACTACTGTGGGCAAGAATCGCTTAGAAGAAATGGAGTGGCCCTCATAGTCAACAAAAGAGTCAAAAATGCAGTAATTGAATGCAATCTCAAAAATAACAGAATAGTCTCTGTTCATTTCCAAGGCAAACCATTCAAAATCAGAGTAATCCAAGTCTATGCCCCAACCAGTAATGCTGAAGAAGCTGAAGTTGAACGGTTCTATGAAGACCTACAAGACCTTCTAGAACTAACACCCCAAAAAGATGTCCTTTTCATCATAGGGGACTGGAATGCAAAAGTAGGAAGTCAAGAGATACCTGGAGTAACAGGCAAATTTGGCCTTGGAGTGAAAATGAAGCAGGGCAAAGGCTAACTGAGTTTTGCCAAGAGAATGCACTGTTCATAGCAAACACCTTCTTCCAACAACACAAGAGAAGACTTCATCTTCTTTGCAGCCAAAGATGGAGAAGCTCTATACAGTCAGCAAAAACAAGACTGGGAGCTGAGTGTGGCTCAGATCATGAACTCCTTATTGCAAATTCAGACTGAAATTGAAGAAAGTGGGGAATACCACTAGACCATTTGGGTATAACCTAAATCAAATTCCTTATGATTATGCGGTGGAAGTGACAGATTCAAGGGATTAGATCTGATAGACAGAGTGCCTGAAGAACTATGGTCAGAGGTTTGTGACATTGTACAGGAGGCAGGGATCAAGACCATCCCCAGAAAAAGAAATGGAAAAAGGAAAAATAGTTGTCTGAGGAGGCCTTACAAATAGCTGAGAAAAGAGAATCCAAAGACAAGGGAGAAAAGAAAGATATACCTATTTGAATGCAGAGTTTCAAAGAATAGCAAGGAGAGAGAAGAAACCCTTCCTCAGCGATCAACACAAAGAAATTGAGGAAAACAACAGAATGGGAAAGACTAGAGATCTCTTCAAGAAAATTAGAGACATCAAGGGAACATTTCATGCAAAGATGGGCTCAATAAATGAACAGAAATGGTATGGACCTAACAGAAGCAGAAGACATTAAGAAGAAGTGGCAAGAATACACAGAAGAACTATACAAAAAAGATCTTCATGACCCAGATCACACTTACCTAGAGCCAGACATCCTGGAATGCAAAGTCAAGTAGGCCTTAGGAAGCATCACTACGAACAAAGCTAGTGGAGGTGATGGAATTCCAGTTGAGCTATTTCAAATCCTAAAAGATGATGCTCTAAAAGTTCTTTACTCAATATGTCAGCAAATTTGGAAAACTCAGCAGTGGCCACAGGACTGGAAAAGGTCCGTTTTCATTCCAATCCCAAAGAAAGGCAATGCCAAAGAATGTTCAAACTTCTGCATAATTGCACTCGTCTCACACACTAGCAAGTAATACTCAAAATTCTCCAACCAGGCTTCAACAGTACATGAACCCGGAAATTCCAGATGTTCAAGCTGCTTTTAGAAAAGGCAGAGGAACCAGAGATCAAATTGCCAACATTTGTTGGATCATCGAAAAAGCAAGAGAATTCCAGAAAAACATCTACTTCAGCTTTATTGACTACAAAGCCTTTGACTATGTGGATCATAATAAACTGTGGAAAATTCTTAAAGAGATGAGAATACCAGACTTTCTTACCTGTCTCCTGAGAAATCTGTATGTAGGTCAAGAAGCAACAGTTAGAACTGGACATGGAACAACAGACTGGTTCCAAATCGGGAAAGGAGTACATCAAGGCTGTATATTGTCACCCTGCTTATTAAATTATGTGCAGAGTACATCATGTGAAATGTCAGGCTGGATGAAGCACAAACTGGAATCAGGATTTCAGAGAGAAATATCAAGAACCTCAGATATGCAGATGGCACCACCTTATGGCAGAAAGTGAAGAACTAAAGATCCTCTTGATGTAAGTAAGAGGAGAGTGAAAAAATTGGCTTAAAGCTCAACATTCAGAAAACTAAGATCATGGCATCTGGTCCCATCACTTCAATGGCAAACAGATGGTGAAACAATGGAAACAGTGAGAGACTTTATTTTGGGGCTCCAAAATCACTGCAGATAGTGACTGCAGCTTTGAAATTAAAAGATGCTTGCTCCTTGGAAGAAATGCTATGACCAACCTAGACAGCATATTAAAAAGCAGAGACATTACTTTGCAACAAAGGTCCGTCTAGTCAAAGCTATGGTTTTCCAGTAGTCATGTATGAATGTAAGAGTTGGACTGTGAAGAAGGCTGAGCGCCGAAGAATTGATGCTTTTGAACTGTGGTGTTGGAGAAGACTCTTGAGAGTCCTTTGGACTGCAAGGTAAATCAAATCAGTCAATCCTAAAGGAAATCAGTCCTAAATATTCATTGGAAGGACTGATGCTGAAGCTCCAATACTTTGGTCACCTGATGCGAAGAAATGACTCACTAGAAAAGACCCTGATGCTGGGAAAGATTGAAGGCCAGAGGAGAAGGAGATGACAGAGGATGAGACGGTTGGATGGCATCACCAACTCGATGGACATGAGCTTGCGTAAGCTCCCAGAGTTGATGATGGACAGAGAAGCCTGGCGTACTGCAGTCCATGGGGTTGCAAAATGTTGGACACGACTGAGTGACTGAACTGAACTTTCTAGCCTGTAAACTTCCACCCAGACATCATCTTCTCTTTCATTTATTCAACAAATATTCAGTGGGGACTTCCTGTGTGTGCTGAGCAGTATGTTCAATGCAAGATGCTAGGACTTGCTATGGACCGGTAATATGCTTAGGAATCGATAGAAATTATCTCATTCATTTTCATAAAACCCAGTGATATTGCAAAGGTGGGCTTCCTAGGTGGCGCTAGTGGTAAAGAACCCACCCACCTGCCAATGCAGGAGACTTAAGAGTCTCTGGTTCAATCGCTGGGTCAGGAAGATCCCCTGGAAGAGGGTATGACAACACACTCCAGTATACTTAGTTGGAGAATCCTATGGACAGAGGAGTCTGGCAGGCTACAGCCCCTAGGGTCACAAAGAACTGGACATGACTGAAGTGAAGTGGCTTTGCACACATGCACACACATGTAAGAGTACCTTGTCATGGGACTTCCCTGGTGGTTCAGTGGTTAAGACTCCACGCACCGAGGGGTGCAGTTTCAATTCATCCTGGTCAAGGAACTGAGATCCCTTATGCCACGTGGTGCGACCAAAAGAAGTATTAATTGAGCTGCTACTCTGTACTAGGAAAAATCATCACTGTGACTTAACCAATGCATGCAACAGAGGTCATAAATAAATAATACAAAACAGTTTTGTTTTTTTTTTAAATAAATAGTACAAAAAAGAGTACATTGTCATATAAGAGTTTGAGGTGTAGGTTTTACATGTGATGAAACTTGTCATGCTGTCCCTGCGTGACAAGCAACAGCATTCCCACCCCTGCAACCTCACCTTACACACCCCCCATCGTACATTCACACACCACACATTATCCATCATATATGTGTGTACACACACACACACACACACACACACTCATCAGACTTCTAGCATGAAGAAAGTACCTCTCCGCAGAATAGCAGTTTGTTCGGAATATTCTACGTATGTAGGAATTTGCTCCACAATGTACAGAGTGCCTTCGTCAAGGCTGTGGTTCAGATTTACCTTCTTCAGGTCCAGGACCATGTACTGATTGTTATATGTGCCTGAAGCAGAGAAGACATGAAGACAGGGCATGGGTATTGCTTGGCTGCTTAACTCAAAATCTAAAAAAAAACATACATGCTTAAACGTTATTCTGAAGGGCCACTTACCAGAGTTGTATTTTGAAAGACCTCTGCCCACTGCTTGCCATTATTAGCCATCATATTAGCCACCCGGACTCTTTGCCAGGCCAGGAGAGACTGGGGTACCACGTGCTGCAGTAGGGTTTTGTTATACACGCTGTTTGTGGTCTGCAGCAATACCAAACCACTGCTAAGAAGGTAAAAGTCATCCAGAGACTCCAAAAACCCTATAGGAAACATGAATATATGAATCAGCATACATATAGGCAAAATATCAAACCATCATTGTTGATGTAGAGCTTTGTATATACAATGCATTTTGCAGAGTATTAGTTCTTATTTCTTTGGGGGGTTTTTAAAAATTTATAAGTGGAGGATAATTCCTTTACAGTGTTGCTGGTCTCTGCCGTACATCAGCATGAATAAGCCATTGGTATACACACAATGCAGTTCCAAAGAATAGCAAGGAGAGATAAGAAAGCCTTCCTCAGCGATCAATGCAAAGAAATTGAGGAAAACAACAGAATGGGAAAGACTAGAGATCTCTTCAAGAAAATTAGAGATACCAAGGGAACATTTCATGAAAAGATGGGCTCAATAATGGACAGAAATGGTATGGACCTAACAGAAGCAGAAGATATTAAGAAGAGGTGGCAAGAATACACAGAAGAACTGTACAAAAAAGATCTTCACGACCAAGATAATCACGATGGTGTGATCACTCACTTAGAGCCAGACATCCTGGAATGTGAAGTCAAGTGGGCCTTAGAAAGCAGGCCTGCTTTATGAACAAAGCTAGTGGAGGTGATGGAATTCCAGTTGAGCTATTTCAAATCCTGAAAGATGATGCTGTGAAAGTGCTGCACTCAATATGCCAGCAAATTGACAAAACTCAGCGGTGGCCACAAGACTGGAAAAGGTCAGTTTTTATTCCAATCCCAAAGAAAGGCAATGCCAAAGAATGCTCAAACTACTGCACAATTGCACTCATCTCACATGCTAGTAAAGTAATGCTCAAAATTCTTCAAGCCAGGCTTCAGCAATACGTGAACTGTGAATTTCCAGATTTCAAGCTGATTTTAGAAAAGGCAGAGGAACCAGAAATCAAATTGCCAACATCCACTGGATCATCGAAAAAGCAAGAGAGTTCCAGAAAAACATCTATTTCTGCTTCATTGACTATGCCAAAGCCTTTGACTGGGTGGATCACAATTAACTGTGGAAAATTCTGAAAGAGATGGGAATACCAGACCACCTGACCTGCCTCTGGAGAAACCTATATGCAAGTCAGGAAGCAACAGTTAGAACTGGACATGGAACAACAGACTGGTTCCAAATAGGAAAAGGAGTACGTCAAGGCTATATATTGTCACCCTGCTTATTTAACTTCTATGTAGAGTACATCATGAGAACTGCTGGGCTGGAAGAAACACAAGCTGGAATCAAGATTTCTGAGAGAAATATCAATAACCTCAGATATACAGTACCTTGGAAGAAATGGAGAAGGAAACATCTCACATGCTAGTAAAGTAATGCTCAAAATTCTTCAAGCCAGGCTTCAGCAATACGTGAACTGTGAATTTCCAGATATTCAAGCTGATTTTAGAAAAGGCAGAGGAACCAGAAATCAAATTGCCAACATCCACTGGATCATCGAAAAAGCAAGAGAGTTCCAGAAAAACATCTATTTCTGCTTCATTGACTATGCCAAAGCCTTTGACTGGGTGGATCACAATTAACTGTGGAAAATTCTGAAAGAGATGGGAATACCAGACCACCTGACCTGCCTCTGGAGAAACCTATATGCAAGTCAGGAAGCAACAGTTAGAACTGGACATGGAACAACAGACTGGTTCCAAATAGGAAAAGGAGTACGTCAAGGCTATATATTGTCACCCTGCTTATTTAACTTCTATGTAGAGTACATCATGAGAACTGCTGGGCTGGAAGAAACACAAGCTGGAATCAAGATTTCTGAGAGAAATATCAATAACCTCAGATATACAGTACCTTGGAAGAAATGGAGAAGGAAATGGCAACCCACTGCAGTGTTCTTGCCTGGAGAATGCCAGGGATGGTAGAGCCTGGTGGGCTGCCGTCTATGGGGTCGCACAGAGTCGGACACAACTGAAGTGACTTAGCAGCAGATATACAGATAACACCACCCTTATAGCAGAAAGTGAAGAGGAACTAAAAAGCCTCTTAATGAAAAGGAAAGAGGAGAGTGAAAAAGTTGGCTTAAAGCTCAACATTCAGAAAACGAAGATCATGGCATCTGGTCCCATCACTTCATGGGAAATAGATGGGGCAACGGTGGAAACAGTGTCAGACTTTATTTTGGGGGGCTCCAAAATCACTGCAGATGGTGACTGCAGCCATGAAATTAAAAGACGCTTACTCCTTGGAAGGAAAGTGATGACCAACCTAGATAGCATATTCAAAAGCAGAGACATACTTTGCCGACTAAGGTCCGTCTAGTCAAGGCTATGGTTTTTCCAGTAGTCATGTATGGATGTGAGAGTTGGACTGTGAAGAAAGCCGAACACCAAAGAATTGCTGCTTTTGAACTGTGGTGTTGGAGAAGACTCTTGAGAGTCCCTTGGACTGCAAGGAGATCCAATCAGTCCATTCTGAAGGAGATCAGCCCTGGGATGTCTTTGGAAGGAATGATGCTAAAGCTGGAAACTCCAGTACTTTGGCCACCTGATGTGAAGAGTTGACTCATTAGAAAATACTCTGATGCTGGGAGGGATTGGGGGCAGGAGGAGAAGGGGACAGCAGAGCATGAGATGGCTGGATGGCATCACCGACTCAATGGACGTGAGTCTGAGTGAACTCCGGGAGTTGGTGATGGACAGGGAGGCCTGGTGTGCTGCGATTCATGGGGTCGCAAAGAGTCGAACATGACTGAGCGACTGAAGTGAACTGATATACATATCCCCTCCTTATTGAACTTCCTTCCCACCTTCCATGCCATCCCACCCCTCTGCTGCTGCTACTAAGTCACTTCAGTCGTGTCTGACTCTGTGCGATCCCATAGACGGCAGCCCAAAAGGCTCCCCCGTCCCTGAGATTCTCCAGGCAAGAACACTGGAGTGAGTTGCCATTTCCTTCTCCAATACATGAAAGTGAAAGTGAAGTCGCCCACCCCTCTAGGTTGTTACAAAGCACCAGGTTGAGCTCCCTGCATCACACTGCAAATTCCCACCGGCTATCTATTTTACATATAATACATATATATTTCAGTGCTACTCTCTCAGTTCATCCCACCGTCTCCTTCCTCCACTGTGACAAGTCTGTTCTCTGTCTGCGACTCTATTCCTGCCCTGCAAATAGGCTCATCAGTACCGTTTTTCTTGATTCCATATGTGTGTGTTAATATGCAATATCTGTGTTTCTCTGGCTTGCCTCCCTGTTTATAACGAGCTCTAGGATGCCAGTCGTCATTGCCCTCCCCCGCTTTTGTTCACCTCAGAGCAGATGCTGGTGAACCTCCATCCCTGGGCTCTCCATTGAAAATTTTTGATTTTATGATTTGATGAAAATACAGGAACCAGACCTAAGGATGCATGATTGACAAGCAAAGTATTAATGACTATATAGTCATAAATATGACTATATACAAGCAAATTTTAATGACTATTCATTCACCACTTGGGCTGGAGTCATTTTGCAGTGTTTCATCTGAACAACCATACTGGCAGTCTTGAGCAAGCTTTCTGGTAGGAAATCTCCACAGGATGGAAAGCTGTATTTCTGGCCTGATACTCTTGCTAATTCACTCCTTATTGTAGCAGCCTCAATGGACACAAGAGGGCAGGCGTTCTTTGACTAACATGAAAGGAATACCATTTCATTCAAGAGCAAGACTGTTTAAAGAAGACCAACAACAACAAAAAAAGTAGGCCATCCAGAGTTCTGGAACAAAGAAGATAAACTGTCTTACAAAAAACTTTAGCCAAGGAGTCTAATTTTATAATTCGGGGTTTAAAGTTAAAGAAAGGAAAAGGCCCAGGGAAGGAACAAAGTCCTGAAATATAGCATTATAAGAGAAACAAGTGTTCTTTGAATATGTAAAATTATATTCTTGCTCTAATCTGTCACTAGGAACTTTGGAAGGCACACTATGTTAGATAAGGATAGAGTGAAACACTCCGGGATGAAAGCCAGCTGGCATATTACATTTCATAGTAAGCGTCTTACTAAATTTAATTAAGAGACAAAAGAGAACACTTACAGTTAATAAAGCATCTTCCAGGACTTAGAAAATAGCCACCTGAGGGCTTCCCTGGTGGCACAGTGAATAAGAATCCACCTGCCAATGCAGGGGACACAGATTAGATCCAGCAAGATTGCACATGCCGTGGGGCAACTAAGCCTGTGCATCCTAAAGCCCGTACTCTGCAACAAGAGAAGCCATTGCGATGAGAAGCCCTCGCACCACAATGAGGAGTGAGTAGTCCCAGCTCTTTGCAACTAGAGAAAGCTTGCACAAAGAACGAAGATACAGTGCAGACAGAAATAAATAAAATCTTTTTAAAAATGGACTTTCAGAAGGTTTTTTAAAACTAGCCACTTGAATGATAAACAATGACCACTCTCCTCTAATTCTATTTAGATCTCTTGCTTAATACAACCGAGTTTATCCTTATTATCCTACCAAGTGTATTTAAAATGTGCCCCATTTGGAAGAGTGACATCAGTATCCCAGGGGTGTGAGGCACTCCCTTTATCTCCCCCCCTCAGTCTACAACCAGTAAAACCAGTAAAGCATCCACAACTCAACAAAGGTGCCTGCCCCACACAGCAGGATGCTGGAGAATTCCACACATCTGTTATCTAAAGGTGGGCGGACTGGACCACACGGAGGAGGAAGAACCAGAGGAACGATGAAGGCAGTACCTGTAGTCCTGATAGCTGGGCCCGGAGCCCGGGAGAAGCCCGTAACAGCGGGGGAGGTGGCACACAGGGATCTGGTGCCCCGGTCACAGCACCCCCAGCCAACAGGGAGCCGGAAGGCAGCGGCAGCAAGCCCTGCAACCCTGTTCCTCCAGCTACAGGGGCACCACGACTCAGCCTCCCCTCCCCCACGGCCTCCAGCAGCAGCACCCACAACCCCAGTCAAGGCAGAGACACCTGCGGCCCGGCTCCGTTTCACCCTCTCCCTCCCCATACCCAGGCAACTGCACACAGCCGAGGAACCTGCTATCTCAGAGGTGCCCCACCAACACCACCGGTGACAATGAGGGTCCAGGGCAACATCCCTGACAGAGACAGTAGAGGGTGGGAAGTGACAGCTCTCAAAAATAACCAGAGGCAGCTCTAGGAAAAGAACCACCACCACTCCCCGTCGCAAAAAATAAAAAAGAAAAGGAAAAAAACCACAGCAAAACCAACTTGCGCTATATCGCCACCTACTGGAAAGCAAAAGAAAGGCATCTAATTACTAAACACTGCAGGCGGATTCCTTACCAGTTGAGCTGCGAGGAAAGCCCCAATTACTAAACTACTGAACAGTTCAGTGCGGGGAAAAATAGTTTTACCTAAAGAAGAAATATTTGACACTTCAAATTCACTGGATGAAGCACAAGCTGGAATCAAGATTGGCAACAGAAATATCAACAACCTCAGATATGCAGATGACACACCCTTATGGCAGAAAGCGAAGAGGAACTCAAGAGCTTCTTGAAAGTGAAAGAGGAGAGTGAAAAAGTTGGCTTAAAGCTCAACGTTCAGAAAACTAAGATCATGGCATCCGGTCCCATCACTTCCTGGCAAATAGATGGGGAAACAATGGAAACAATGAGAGATTTTATTTTCTTGGCCTCCAAAATCCCTGCAGATGGTGACTGCAACTTTGAAATTAAAAGACACTTGCTCTTTGGAAGAAATGCTATGACCAACCTAGACAGCATATTAAAAAGCAGAGACATTACTTTGCCAACAAAGGTCCATCTGGTCAAAGCTATGGTTTTTCCAGTAGTCATGTATGGATGTGAGAGTTGGACTATAAAGAAAGCTGAGTGCTGACAAATTGATGCTTTTGAACTGTGGTATTAGAGAAGACTCTTGAGAGTCCCCTGGACTGCAAGGAAATCCAAATGCAACTTTGAAATTAAAAGACACTTGCTCTTTGGAAGAAATGCTATGACCAACCTAGACAGCATATTAAAAAGCAGAGACATTACTTTGCCAACAAAGGTCCATCTGGTCAAAGCTATGGTTTTTCCAGTAGTCATGTATGGATGTGAGAGTTGGACTATAAAGAAAGCTGAGTGCTGACAAATTGATGCTTTTGAACTGTGGTATTAGAGAAGACTCTTGAGAGTCCCCTGGACTGCAAGGAAATCCAACCAGTCAATCCTAAAGGAAATCAGTCCTGAATATTCATTGGAAGATGATGCTGAAGCTGAAACTCCAATACTTAGGCCACCTGATGCGAAGAACTGACTCACTGGAAAACACCCTGATGCTGGGGAAGACTGAAGGCAGGGGGAGAGGAGGACAACAGAGGATGAGATGGTTGGATGGCATCATTGACTCGATGGACAGGGTTTTGGGTGGACTCTGGGAGTTGGTGATGGACAGGGAGGCCTGGCAGGCTGCAGTCCATGGGGTCTCAAAGAGTTGGACATGACTAAGCAGCTGAACTGAACATTATATAAATTTTTGTATATATAAATGTTATATTTCTCCTGTATACACTCCAGTGTGCTCATTCCCAAAATGCCCTCCCCCTGCCACCCTTCCTCTCTGTTCACTGTATCTATGTGTTTGTGTTTGTTTGGTTTGGTTTGTCCATTTATTTTTAACTTATTTTTGTATTCCACATATGAATGAAATCATATGATATGTGTCTTTTTCCATCTGACTTACTTCATTTAGCATAATACTTGCAAGGTTCCCAAATAGCCAAAACAATCTTGAGAAAGAGGAACAGAGCTAGAAGAATCATGCTCCCTGACTTCAGGCTATGCTACAAAGCTACAGTCATAAAACACTATGGAACTGGCACAAAAAAGATACATCAGTTGCTTAACTTGTAGTCCAGCTTTTTCCCCAGGTTTGGGTAGTCCTCAACTGTTCTTTCTCTTCACTCTTCCTTCTCCTTGCTGGGATACCCATTACCCTAATGATACATTTCCTAATGGAGTCAGATAGTTCTATAGTATTTTCTTTTTTGTAGACCTTAATTTCCTCTCTTCTATCTATATCATTCCTAGATTTGTCTTCAAGCTCACCAATTCTCTCTTCCTTGTGGTCTCCAGTATTTCCAGTGCTTTCTAATTCAGTCTTCATTTCACTTATTAAGTTCTTCAGCTCCAGAGTTTCTATTTGGTTCTATTTTTGAATTTCAGTTGGTATTCAGAAAATACCAATTTCTCTTTGTTATTCTTTCTCTTCATTAATTTTATTTCTGAGCTCACGGAATTGCCTTTCAAAGTTTTCTTGTAGCTCATTGGGTATCTTCACAGGTATCTGAATTCTCTATCACTTAGATAATGTTATAAACCATTAAAAATTTAAAATGTGTTCATTTGCACATCATATGCATTAACTGCTCCAAAGCTTTTGAAACCATAAGCCCCAGTGTCCTTGTCTTCTGAAGTAAAATATTGACTCAAGAGTTAATCATTGGAAATTTGATCTCTGATTCCTCTGCCTTTTCTAAAACCAGCTTGAACATCAGGAAGTTCATGGTTCACGTATTGCTGAAGTCTGGCTTGGAGAATTCTGAGCATTAGTTTACTAGCATGTGAGATGAGTGCAATTGTGCGGTAGTTTGAGCATTCTTTGGCATTGCCTTTCTTTGGAATTGGGATGAAAACTGACCTTTTCCAGTCTTGTGGCCACTGCTGAGTTTTCCCGATTTGCTGGCATATTGAGTGCAGCACTTTCACAGCATCATCTTTCAGGATTTGAAACAGCTTAACTGGAATTCCATCACCTCCACTAGCTTTGTTCATAGTGCTGCCCTCAAAGGCCCACTTGACTTCACATTCCAAGATGTCTGGCTCTAGATTAGTCATCACATCGTCATGATTACCTGGGTCGTGAAGATCTTTTTGTACAGTTCTTCCGTGTATTCTTGCCACCTCTTCTTAATATCTTCTGCTTCTGTTAGGTCCAGACCATTTTTGTCCTTTATCGAGCCCACCTTTGCATGAAATGTTCCCTTGGTATCTCTAATTTTCTTGAAAAGATCTCTAGTCTTTCCCATTCTGTTGTTTTCCTCTATTTCTTTGCATTGATGGCTGAAGAAGGCTTTCTTATCTCTTCTTGCTATTCTTTGGACCTCTGCATTCAGATGCTTATATCTTTCCTTTTCTCCTCTCTTCTTTTCACAGCTATTTGTAAGGCCTCCCCAGACAGCCATTTTGCTTTTTTTGCATTTCTTCAGGGTGGGTCAAATAGTTTTGAGGGCATTAGCCCTTTATGGCCCTCTTTTCCTGCCAAAGCAATAAAAGCTACTCTTTTCCACTTCACCCCAAATTCTGTCTCTGCATTTCTATTCAGCACCAGTGAACAGAGGCTGAATTTCAGCAACACTCTGAAGACCAAAAACCTTCCTTCCTTCCTTCCAAAAGAGTGGACTCATTGTTGACCAAGGACATGAGGACCAAGGCATGAGGATCATGATTGTAAAAATATCTGTGCTGCATGTCTTCACCCCTCGCTTTATCCATACTTAGCAATGGGACGTTGCAGCATCTCCCAGCAAAAGGCATTGTCTGTTTCCCCAAATCTGAACTGTTTTGGCTTACCAAAGGTGCCAGTTCTAGCCTAGGCCTCAAGAGACCTTGCACACTTCTTCTCACTCTCTTATAATCCTGTTACAGCTGAGAAAACTGGTGCAGCCTAGCCTAGTGTCTGGGATGGGAGGCAAAGTGCAAGAGGGCCACCCTTTAGCTGGGCAGCTCCCAAAGTGCAACAGAGTTCATCCAAGATCAACAGAGCTGCCTACCCACCACCAGCCAACCATGGATGCATGGATGTGCCCAGCTGAGACACTGCCCTGTACACTCAAAAGCAATATTAATCAGGTATGTGTTTACAGCACAAACTTTTGGAGGTTCAGCAGTAGCCAGTATAATAATAGTAATCCAGTTACACAACATATTTTGTTTTCAAATGTCTTACTGCCATTTGATTTTTTTTTTTTTTTTATAGTGATGCCTTCTAAGGCCCACTTGACTTCACATTCCAAGATGTCTGGCTCTAGATTAGTCATCACATCGTCATGATTACCTGGGTCGTGAAGATCTTTTTTGTACAGTTCTTCCGTGTATTCTTGCCACCTCTTCTTAATATCTTCTGCTTCTGTTAGGTCCAGACCATTTTTGTCCTTTATCGAGCCCACCTTTGCATGAAATGTTCCCTTGGTATCTCTAATTTTCTTGAAAAGATCTCTAGTCTTTCCCATTCTGTTGTTTTCCTCTATTTCTTTGCATTGATGGCTGAAGAAGGCTTTCTTATCTCTTCTTGCTATTCTTTGGACCTCTGCATTCAGATGCTTATATCTTTCCTTTTCTCCTCTCTTCTTTTCACAGCTATTTGTAAGGCCTCCCCAGACAGCCATTTTGCTTTTTTTGCATTTCTTCAGGGTGGGTCAAATAGTTTTGAGGGCATTAGCCCTTTATGGCCCTCTTTTCCTGCCAAAGCAATAAAAGCTACTCTTTTCCACTTCACCCCAAATTCTGTCTCTGCATTTCTATTCAGCACCAGTGAACAGAGGCTGAATTTCAGCAACACTCTGAAGACCAAAAACCTTCCTTCCTTCCTTCCAAAAGAGTGGACTCATTGTTGACCAAGGACATGAGGACCAAGGCATGAGGATCATGATTGTAAAAATATCTGTGCTGCATGTCTTCACCCCTCGCTTTATCCATACTTAGCAATGGGACGTTGCAGCATCTCCCAGCAAAAGGCATTGTCTGTTTCCCCAAATCTGAACTGTTTTGGCTTACCAAAGGTGCCAGTTCTAGCCTAGGCCTCAAGAGACCTTGCACACTTCTTCTCACTCTCTTATAATCCTGTTACAGCTGAGAAAACTGGTGCAGCCTAGCCTAGTGTCTGGGATGGGAGGCAAAGTGCAAGAGGGCCACCCTTTAGCTGGGCAGCTCCCAAAGTGCAACAGAGTTCATCCAAGATCAACAGAGCTGCCTACCCACCACCAGCCAACCATGGATCATGGATGTGCCCAGCTGAGACACTGCCCTGTACACTCAAAAGCAATATTAATCAGGTATGTGTTTACAGCACAAACTTTTGGAGGTTCAGCAGTAGCCAGTATAATAATAGTAATCCAGTTACACAACATATTTTGTTTTCAAATGTCTTACTGCCATTTGATTTTTTTTTTTTTTTTACTTTACAGTACTGTATTGGTTTTGCCCTACATTGACATGAATCCGCCACAGGTGTACATAAATTCCCATTAACATAGATGGATGTGACACTTCGGGAATAATTTTCTTTTTTAAAAGGAAAAAACAAAGTAATATCTTGGCACCATACTCACCTTTCTGCTCAAGTTTTTCCCAAAGCTAAAGAGGAACAATATCACTTCTCACACCTTGGGGAAGGCAATCACCTATGCTGGGCTGTCTAATGTCTCAAAGCCTATCTGATACGCATTAAAACTTTATTTAACACTTAGACTCTGATGCTGGGAGGGATTGGGGGCAGGAGGAGAAGGGGACAACAGAGGATGAGATGGCTGGATGGCATCACTGACTCGATGGACATGAGTCTGAGTGAACTCCGGGAGTTGGTGATGGACAGGGAGGCCTGGTGTGCTGCGATTCATGGGGTTGCAAAGAGTCGGACACAACTGAGCGACTGAACTGAACTGAACTGAGATTCCAAGCACTGTGCAATGACCCCAGCCTAGAGACTGTAGTAGAATTCCTTCAGCTTCTCCAAAAGTCACATGCCCAGACTGCTCTCCGTGCCCACCTCTGCTGCACTCTGAGTCTCCACCGGGAGCCCTGCACTAAAGTGACTGCAGCGGGAAAAACCTCTGCTTCCTCCCTAAGAAAAGGTGCTCTCCATGTCATCCTACAACATGAAATCTTCCAGTCATTTGTTCTGTCTACTCTACAATGGTTATGACCAACCTAGATAGTATATTCAAAAGCAGAGACATTACTTTGCCGACTAAGGTCTGTCTAGTCAAGGCTATGGTTTTTCCTGTGGTCATGTATGGATGGAGAGTTGGACTGTGAAGAAGGCTGAGCGCCGAAGAATTGATGCTTTTGAACTGTGGTGTTGGAGAAGACTCTTGAGAGTCCCTTGGACTGCAAGGAGATCCAACCAGTCCATTCTGAAGGAGATCAACCCTGGGATTTCTTTGGAAGGAATGATGCTAAAACTGAAGCTCCAGTACTTTGGGCACCTTATGCGAAGAGTTGACTCATTGGAAAAGACCCTGATGCTGGGAGGGATTGGGGGCAGGAGGAGAAGGGGATGACCGAGGATGAGATGGCTGGATGGCATCATGGACTCAATGGACGTGAGTCTGAGTGAACTCCAGGAGTTGGTGATGGGCAGGGAGGCCTGGCGTACTGCGATTCATGGGGTCGCAGAGTTGGACACGACTGAGCGAGTGAACTGAACTGAACTCTACAATGGACTCAGTCTTCCTACCTTACAGAATGGCACTCATTTACTTCTCTTTCTGCTAAGAACCTAACTGGTACCAACCAATTTCCCCCTTCACTTTCCAGTAATTATTCTTCAATCAAGTATGGCTGGGTTTTTGTTTTTGTTTTTCAGCACATTTCTGCTTTACCCTGCAATAGGAATGTGATCAATGAAAGATTCATACTATTAGATATTCAGGCACATGAAAACCATACTCTGGAGTCTGAATATCCTGAAGTAGCTCAAATAAAACAATAAGTATAATTCTTACTGCAAGGAGATCCAACCAGTCAATCTTAAAGGAAATCAACACTAAATATTCATTGGAAGGATGACGCTGAACTGAAGCTCCAAAATTTTGGCCACATGATGTGAAGAGCCACCTCATTGTAAAAGACCTTGATGCTGGGAAAGACTGAAGGCAGGAGGTGAAGGGGATGACAGAGGATGAGATGGTTAGATAGCATGTCGCTGACTCAGGAACATGAGTTTGTGTGAACTTGGGGAGATAGTGAGCAACAGGGAAGCCTGGCGTGCTGCAGTCCATGGTATCGCAGGGTTGGACCCGACATAGTGACTGAACAACAGAAAGATTATACAGAGTAAATATGAAGAGGTTGGTGTACATTTAATCAATGTTCAATCAAACAATCAAAAATTGTCTGCTTTTCTTCAGTAAGAAGTTATTTACTTTAGGTTATATTATTTGTTTACTGTTTCCTTTTCCATCTGTCCCATAGCATGTAAGTTCCACCAGGGCAGGAACTTTTCCTGTTCTCTCTAGTGGCAAGACAAAGGATTCGACATGTCATGTGTTTGTGCTCAGCCACTCAGTCATGTCCAATTCTTTGTGACCCCATTGACTGTCAATGGAATTCTCCAGGAAAGAACACTGGAGTGGGTTGCCCATTTCCTTCTCTAAAGGATCTTCCAGACCCAGGGATCAAACCTGTGTTTCTTGGGTCTCCCACATCGGCAAGCTGATTCTTTACCACTGTGCCACTTGGGAAGCCCCTTGACACATAATAGGTGCTCAGTAAATAACTGTTACGTACAAGAGAGAAGGAGAAGATGGTGGTGACTAACATTTACAGTGTACCTACTACACATCAGACACTTTGCTTTAGAAGGATGGATACTTTCATTTGATCTTCACAAAAAGAGCACTTAGATGAGGTGGGTTTTTTTGTTGTTGTTGTTTTGTTTTGTTTTTTAAGAATTTAGCTTTTTAAAGCTTATAAACAGCACTGTCAGGGATAAATCTAGAACTGAATCTCAACACATGCCTTTTCCACCCTAACATACGTCTGACAAAATTGAGGGGAATAGTCATGCAAATGGAAACAACACGTAAGCACAATGGAGCAAATACATTAGAAGCAATTAAGGAGCGGGTGAATCAAGGAGAGTTGCATGTTTAATCAGGGTGGAGGTGGGGAAAATCACCTTATGACCAGTCAATCAAGAAAAGTGTGGAGAATAAGGTGGGATTTCTGGAAAGATAGAAGGTAAGAAGCTTTCTTTGGCTAGGGGGGGGAAAGAGTCAAGGCAGGGGTGGCCTGGCAGAAGTTATCAGCATCCTGGTGCTAAGTTGTTTCAGCTTGTCCGACCTTTTTGACTCTTTGGACTGTAGCCCTCCAGGCTCCTCTGTCTATGGGATTTCCCAGGCAAGAGTACCAGAGTGGGGTGCCACTTCTACTCTGGGGGATCTTCCCGACTCAGGGATTGAACCCATATCTCTTACATCTCCTGCACTGGCAGGCGGGTTCTTGACCACTAGCGCCACCTGGGATGGTACCAAAGAGGAACATAAAACAAAAGAAAGGTACATAGGAAAGCAGGAATGAAGTCTACAAAATCTATCTACAGTCTTTGGAATAGGTGACCGAGTTCTACTTTTACTTAGTTCTACTTTTATTTCTTCTCCTCCTTTGGTTCTTCTGCTTTTTAAAGGCAGAAGATATCGATCTTGGCATGTGTTAAATCATAGTTTGTATATATTTCAGCCTTATGATCAAAGTGTCTAAGATAAAAGAGGTAACATGAAATTAATAAAAGTAATTGTACTTCATTAAAAATGTTTACAACTATAAAGGCAATTTAATAATGAATGAAAGTAGTAATATTATGGATTATGAAGGAGACTTGGCTACATTTTCCCCAGACATTGAGGGTATTCTTTTATCTTCCTACTTTCAAGTACTGGAACTTCAAACAGGAGAAGGCTGAGCAAAATCATGTCTACCCAGCCCCGAAGGGCTGCCAGAGTCCAAAAGGATAGACTTGGAAACCCAATAAGTTAGAAACACCTAGGGTGCTTGTTTGAATGCACCAACCCAGATCAACTGGTTAAGAATCCCTATGGATGGCACTTTAGAATCTGCATTTTTAACAAGCTCCAGAGGAAACTGTGAGGGGTATGTAGCATGTGTGTGGGAGGCGATGGAACGCCCAGATGGAATGCAAAGTAGGAACACATGCATGCTTGGTGAAACACACTGAGCGCACTCTGGAGCGCTCCACTTACAGATAATTAAGCGGGAGCCTCGGCCTCATCAGTATCAGCATTATTTACTGTGCTCCTCAATTAGAACACTTTGAATAGGTTCCAGCTTTGGTTCCCACGCAAAAGTCCACCCACCCGAGTCCCAGGAGGCCCTTTGAGTCCACGGTCTCTTTTAGTTTTAACCATTTAACTTAGATACAAATGGAACCATTTCTGAAAATAAACAAACAAAAAATGGGTATTTTGTAGTCAGGTGTGTTTTGCTTGAATCGCACTGCCCAACCTCTGAGCAGTATGGTTCTGAAAAGGCTATTTAACTTCTCTGAACCTGTTTATTTGAAAAATACCAATACAATACCCTCCTTGTTAGGTCTTTATGAAAATTAAGTGACATAAAACACACCAAATGTGAATTATGCATACACTGAGTGTCAGTTATAATGCCGGACACATAAGTAGGAACTAAACAAACGTTAGTTTTGGGGGCTTTTTTTTTTCTTTTTATTTCAAATACAGGTTAAGCACAAATGAGTTTAACATAACTTACTTAAAATGTGGGTGCTGCCTAATTCCCATACAACTAGTTGGGTCCTATTCATGTCATTCCTATTAAGGTCCTAACTTGCTTCAGTTGTGTCTGACTCTTTGAGACCCTATGGACTGTAGCCTGCTAGTCTCCTCTATCCATGGGATTTTCCAGGCAAGAAAACCCACTGGAGTGGGCTGCCATTTCTTCCCAACCCAGGGATGGAACCCACATCTCTTCTGTGGCTCTTTACTAGCGCCACCTGGGTGGCTACAGAGGATCAGCTTACAGGTCGAATCCCTACGCTGTCCAGGTGTGCATCTGAGATGCCTTGATAACAAATCCTGAACACCTGAGACTCTTGTTTTCAAATCAACAGTATAAAGGGAAGGTGCTAAATAAATTAGTTTTAAAAAATGCAGTTTATTAAAAAAATAAAAGGGAGGGCAGGAGGAAGAGAAGCCAATGAGGTTGTGATAGAGATGATGATCTCTTCAGCAGGCCCTTCTTCACCTCTCACTGAATTTCCCATCTTTCTCTCTCCAGTTTCCACATGTCCACATCAGGATGGGTTGTCTGTAATCTGTCTGCTGTATCCTTTCCTTTTTCTTTCCATTATCTTCTTCTCCTTCCTTGCCTCCATAAATATTTATTCAATGATTACCATGTGCAAGCCTCTGTACTGGCCCTGGGGATGCAGGCATGAATACGGAACATGGGCTCTGAAGAAGTTACCCACAGGCACCAGGGAAGCTGAAAGGAGGGGTAGCTGGCTCTGCCTGAGAGTTAGGGAAGGCTTTGAAGAGCAGCTCTTGTGAGACTTTTGTTAATGTGGAAAACATTTGGGTAAGATGCATTCAAAGGCAATGAAAATGCTCATAGGGTGAACATTCCAATAGCAACACAAAGAAACTGGATGATTCCTCCCACAAGTAAAAATGATAAACTGTATGGTGGTGGCGGCTTAGTCACTCAGTCACATCTGACTCTTGTGACCCCATGGACTATAGCCCGCCAGGCTCCTCTCTCCATGGGGTTTCTCAGGCAAGAATATGGCAGTGGGTTGCCATTTCCTTCTCCAGGGTACATTATGATTAATTGGGGCTTACCCAAGGAATGCCAAGTTGATTTAACATCTGAAAATTAATCAATGGAACTCACTATATTAATACAAGATGAAAATCAGATGATCATTTTAATAGAAAATGAGAATTGCATAAAGTGCAGCACTTATTCATGATAAAAACATAAAGAAAAGTAGTAAGAGATGGAATCCTCTTTAACCTTATAAAGGGTATCTACAAAAAGCCTACAATTAACATCATACTTAATGGTGAATGACTGCATACTTTTTCACTTAAGATCAGGAACTAGGCAAGGATTTCCATGCCACTTCTAGTCAATAGTCTACAGTCCTGGAGGTCTTATCCAGTGCATTCATGGAAGAAAACAAAGACAGACAAGGTAAGGGGGAAGTAAAACTGTCTTCCTGCAGAGATGGGCTGATGATGCATTTAGAAAAATCCCAAGAAATCTACCAAAAAAAAAAAAAAGCTATTAGAATGATACATGAACTTAGAAAGTTCTCAAGATAAAAAGTAAATATACAAAAAATAATATTTCGATATTGTGATGGTTTTTAAATTCCACAAATTCCTTGGCAATTTTCCCTTGAAAAGATAGATTCTAACGTCCTCTTCTTGAGTGTGGACTAATCATAACAACCTCCTTCTAATAAATAGAATGCGGTGGAAGTGACAGCATGTGACTTCTGAGACTAGGTCATAATAGTCACTGCTGTTTCTGCCTTGTTCTTTTGGATCACTTGGTTTGGGAACCAGGAGCCCTGTTTCACAGATACTTGAACAGTTCTACAGAGAGGCCCATGGAGGGGAATCGATTTGTCAGCAGCATCTTATTGACTATGGAAGTGAGTCACTGACCATGGAAGTGAGTCACCTTGGAAGTCCATCCTTTCGCTTCAGTTAAATTATCAGAGATTTCAGCCCCTCAGTCTCTGAGTCTTCATAGACACAAGCCATCCTAACTGGGCCCTATCTAAATTCCTTATCCATAGAGACTATGAGATGCTAAACAATTAGTGTCATTCCTTTAAGTCACGAATTTGGGGCATGACTTGTCACATGGTGATAGATAACTAATGCATACATACAAGCAATGAACAATTGGAAAAGGGAATAAACAACTGATTCTGATTACAGGAGCATCAAAATTCACTTAGGATTCAAATTCATTTAAGGTATGTAAGACCGATATACTAAAAACTACAAAAAAATTACTCAAATTAAAGAAGACCTAAATAGAGAAACAATATTTGTGGATGGGAAGACTCAGGTTTACTGACATGTTGATTCTCTCTGATTTAAAGCTTCAAAGCAATAGAAGTCAATAGATCTTTTTTTTTTTGACATGAACAAATTTTATTTTTAATATAATTTCTAAAGGTTACACTTATTACAAAATATTGGCTGTATTCCCTGAGTTGTAAAACGTGCCCTGTAACCTATCTTACACCCTATAGTTTGTCCCTCCCAGTCCCCTTACCCTCTGTAAATGCTCTCTCTTCCCCACTAGTAACAACTAGTTTGTTCTCTATATCTATGAGTCTTCTTTTCTTGTTATATTCACTATTTTGTTATATTTTTTAGATTCCACATATAGGTGATTTCATATAGTATTTGTCTTTCTCTGTCTTCTGCTAAGTCACTTCAGTCGTGTCCAACTCTGTGCGATCCCATAGACGGCAGCCACCAAGCTCCGCCGTCCCTGGGATTCTCCAGGCAAGAATACTGGAGTGGGTTGCCATTTCCTTCTCCAGTGCATGAAAGTGAAGAGAAAGGGAAGTCGCTCAGTCATGCCCGACTCTTAGCGACCCCATGGACTGCAGCCTACCAGGCTCCTCCATCCATAGGATTTTCCAGGCAAGAGTACTGGAATGGGTTGCCATTGCCTTCTCTGTCTGACATAAGTGAAATAATTCACTTAGCATAATGCCTTTCAAGTCCACCCATGTTGTTCCAAATGACAAAATTTCATTCTTTTTATGGCTGAGTGGTATTCCATTGTGTGTGTGTGTGTGTGTGTGTGTGTATAATATATATACCACATCGTCTCTATCAATCATCTGTTGAACACTTAGGTTGCCTTCATGTCTTAGCAATTGTAAATACTGCTGCTATGAACTCGGGGGGCACATATCTTTTCAAGGTAGTGTTTTTGGCTTTTTTTTTTTTTTTTTGGTTATGTTTCCAGGAGGGGAATTGTTGGGTCATATGATTGTTTTATTTTTAGAGGAGCCTCCATACTGTTTTCCATGGTGGCTGCACCAATACAAATTTCCACCAACCAGTGTACAAGGGTTCACTTTTCCCCACATCCATTAGAGATATTGAGTAGAGTTCCCTGTGTCATATAGTAAGGTCCTTATTAGTCATCTATTTTACATATGTGTTGTCTGTTTAAGTCGTGTCTGACTCTTTTGCGACCCCATGGACTGTAGCCTGCCAAGCCCTTCTGTCCATGGAATTTTCCAGGCAAGAATACTGGAGTGGGTTGCCATTTCCTCCTCCAGGGAGTGCCTAGTGATGGTGGCAGAAACTAAAGATCCAGACAAGTATATAAGTTTCTTTTCAATTGTTTTTCAAATTAATTAATTAATTAATTTTTGCTGTAAGGGTCTGTGTTGCTGCAAGCAGGCTTTCTCTATTTGCAATACATAGACTTCTCATTATGGTGGCTTCTCTTGTTGCAAAGCATGGACACTGCAACATGTGGCATGTGGGATCTTCCCAGACCAGGGATCAAACCCGCATCCCCTGCACTGGCAAGCAGATTCTTTACTACTGAGCTACGAGGCACAAGGGCTTCAGTAGTTGTGGCGCACAAGCTTAGCTGCTCTGTGGCATGTGGAATCTTCCTGGACAAGGGATCAAACCTGTTGCCCCTGCATGGACAGCAGATTCTTATCCACTGGACCACCAGGGAAGTCCCAGTGTATAACCTTTTATCTGGGAAGTGTTCCCAAGCTATAGTGAGGCCAAGGGGGTGTGCCAGCATGGTGTCTCCCAGCTTATGCTCCCTGGCTATGTCTCCTTAGCCTCTAGAGGGGTGGAAAACCTGAAGCCTGTCTGAAGCTGAAGCTCCAGGCTAAGTAAATAGGTCTTTTTCACAGGAATACATGGGTTTTACTTCCACTTGCGGTCTGTGCAGTGCCCTGGGGATGTTTGCCTGCTGAGAATTGTCTTTCTGATGGTTACAGCCCTGTGGAGCTCAGGAATGCCGGTGTCCTTGGCCAGCAAGTCCAAGGGATCAAAGGGCTCCCTGTGTGGACTGCGCATGCTCAGTGGCTTTAGCAAGACTGCTGGGGAGTGTAGTGGGTGGGGCACACTCACTGGCTTCAGAAAGACAGCTCTCCAGCCCCAGCCAGGAGGTGGGGGAGTGGCGCAACCACTGTACCTGCAGACTTCAGCAAGGACGTGGGACGCTGTCACCATCATTTACCCCTGTCTGCTTAGCTAGGCAGTTGGGAGGGTGTTGTATCCAAGCTCACCAACCTGTTCTAGCATGCTAGGTTGAGAGTGCAACAACCAGGTCCATCAGTGCCTCTGCTTTCGGGAGGGTTTTTTGTTTTGTTTTGTTTTGTTGCTCTTATTTATTTATTTTTGGCTGTGCTGGATCTTGGTTGCTGTGGAGCTTTTCTCTAGTTGAGGTGAGTGGGGGCTACTCTCTAATTGCAGTGCATGGGCTTCTCATTGCTGTGGCTTCTCTCGTGGTGGAGCATGGGCTCTCGGCACACGGGCTTGGTAGTTGCAGCTCCCTGGCTCTAGAGCACAGGCTCAGTAGCTGTGGCACACAGGTTTAGTTGCTCTGCGGCATGTGGGATCTTTCCAGACCAGGGATCGAACCCGCATCCCCTGTACTGGCAAGCAGATTCTTTACCAGTGAGCTACCAGGGAAGCCCAGGAGCTTTTCAATTGTCCCCTGCCTCTCCAGCTGATGCCTTTAGATTGACAATGAATCTCCTTCATGTATGGCCCTTTCCAAGCTACTGTTATTCTGCTAGCTTTGGGTGGTAAGACCACATGCAAAATCCTTTAATAAGGGAATTTCACACTCCTATAGCACTTTGGAACCCTTGGAGCTCAGCCCTGTTGGGTTTCTAAGCCAGGAGTTTTGGGAGCTCATCTTTCTGGGGCGGACCCCAGAAAGGGGTGCCTGGGGTGGGGCACCAATCCCTTACTCCTCCTGGAGAAGCGGTAGGCTCATGAGAGTCCTCCTTGTCCAGTGTTGCTGCATATGATAAGGGGAGGTCTTTTGCAAGACCATGTCTCTGTCTCTCCGACCTGCCTCAGTGTGTTCCTTTTATTTTGTGTGTGGGAAGCATTTTGTCTAGTTTTCTGATCTTTTTCAGAGGGAAATGTTCCATACTTAGCTGTAGATTTAGTGTGTCCATGAGAGCCCCTGAGTTCAGAATTTTTCTACTCTGTCATATTGGACACTGCCTTAAAACCTTTCTAGATTAAAATGGGGGATATTATATTAATTTGTTTCCTTGACTAACCTCCTCTATTTTTATGAAGTCAGCTGGGACTCTTGGTGAACACAGAGCATAAGATTGGCTTGAATAAGTCTGGGTTGCTGGGGTAAGCAAATCCTTTTGCCATATTGACCAAGGCACTGTGAAGGATTACTAATGCTCTTCCTATCCCCCTTGCTGGAGGAGAGTTTTGAGAGTGCCCTTGTAATAATTCTTACTAGGCAATTATCCCTCAAGGATTTTGGTAAGAACAACAAGGATATACAGAAAGCCAAGGTCTGCTCTAGTAATTCAGCAGTCATATTTTTTTTCTTCTTGAAGATGAATATCAATCTTCTATCCATATATTGAGCTATAACATGTTACGTGGTTTGAGTTGCCTGGGTTGTTGCCTCAGCCTTCTACACGTTCTGTTGGAAGCCTCTCTTGTCCACCACTCAGGAGCTTGGCATTTTGTAATTTTAAAATGCAAATCTATTAATGTCACTTCCATTTGTCACTTTAATGGTCTTGCATTGCCCTTCATTCCCTCCCTCTGGGCTTCTTGAACTTTTTCTTGCCTACAGGCTTTTACATGTGCTATGTTCCCTGTGGAACATTCCATTACATTCCATCACATATCCCGATTGGTCTGGCTAATTTATACTTGCTTTTGTGTCTTAACATAAACTTTGCTTTCTCTTAAAAGTTTTCTCATCATCCCCTAACTACTCTTCCCTATTATTACACAAATCACACTTTAAGCATTGCTTTCTTTTATTTGTCTCTATTTTTTACCAGAAGGTAAAATTTTGTTAGAATAGAGACGGTCTGTCCTGTTTTTCATCACAAACACTCTGTCTAGTGCATTTTAATGGAAAATCATAGATGAATAAATTATATCATGACTTGGTCTATCATTCTGACTCAACAATTCTTAGTATATTTATCCATATTAGGAAGAACTTCCAGATCCTGCTACTCTGAATACAAAACCAACATCATGACCCTAATTCACTCAATCTACCGTGGCATTCCTCCACCAAAGAAAAACAAGTCACCCAGCTTCTTTTCTGGGATCAACAGCACCTTCATATGGCATAGAGTTCACGACAAAGCTTAGTTCCACACCTATTGAATGAATCCAATGTGACTGATCCCTTAATTAAATAATTCTTTATAATATAAATAAAATTCTACATGGTTTTCATGTTTGCTCTGAGAACAAAGCAGTTTAGTTAGAGAAATTATGAATTACACTGCTCCACTGGCTCCTATAAAAACATCTTGGAGTAATAAAGATGTCTTTTGTTTTCTCTCAGTTATATCTATACTTCTGTATCTGTCTATTCTGGAAGGAAATCAACCCTGAATATTCATTGGAAGGACTGATGCTGAAGCTGAAGTTCCAATACTTTGGCTGACTTGAAAAGCCAACTCACTGGAAAAGACCCTGATGCTGGGGAAGACTGGAGGCAGGAGGAGAATGAGGACAACAGAGGATGAGATGGTTGAATGGCATCATCGACTAAATGGACATGAGTCTGAACAACCTCCAGGAGATGGAAGGACAGGGAAGCCTGGTGTGCTGCAGTCATGGGTCGCAAAGAGTCAGACACAACTAAGCGATCAAACAAAAATAATATATGCAAATATTAGCAAGCCAAACGTTTTCAGACACAATTCCTCCATGTCCTTCTCGCTCACTACTTTTGGGATCCAGGACTGTTAAGACTGGAGAGATCTGAAAGCAAAGATTTCAGGTAGCAGTGAATTTTGCATTTTATCAAAAACAGGAGGAAGAGTAGGAATGGTTCATTGTCTCAGTATTTTGCTGTCCTTAAATTTTGGAACAAAGAATCAAAGCATGCTCTAACTTGCAGAAAGGAGTCTTCATTCCCTTTCAATACAAAAACAATTAAGCAAACAACAACAAAGATGAAAGCCAAGTGGTCTCAAAGGAAGGATCAGATCACAAGGACAGTAAAACAGACCACTATTCCCCTGGTCAGAATTCCTGATAGGGCAAAGCTAGTATTATCAAGAACAACAGAACCAGAAGAGGCAATAATACTCAGACAAAAATACTCTTTCAAAGGTAGATATGACAGGTGGTTGGTATAACCACCCTGTAAGTTGCATGTTTGTAATTAGAGGTTAGTGTCCCCATCATGTCCGTGTAGGACACTCGGATGTTTGGTAAGAACTTCCCCCTTGTCTTCTTGCTGGTGATGTTTCCTAAGAGATTGCAAACCAGCTGTTGAGGGCAATTCCAGTTATCGATACAATTTTAGGGGTTTAGACAGTGGGTTTTGTTTTTTAAATTCATATTTCTCTCTTGAGAAGCTAGAGGATCTGGAAATACTCCAGGACATGTCTGGGTGACAAAAGTCAGTAGGTGCTGAACAGCTGACTTCCTTTCAATGGACCCTGTCTTTGCTACAATTGCTTTCACTTTGGCTTACTTTTACTGATCCTTTATTCACTTATATCATCTTCTTGTCTCCTTTCGGCATGCATATGTGCATGCTCAGTCTCTTCAGTTGTGTCCAACTCTGTGGCTTTGTGGACTGTAGCCCACCAGGCTCCTCTGTCCATGGGATTCTCCAGGCAGGAATGCTGGAGTGGGTTGCCATGCCGTCCTTCAGGAGATCTTCCTAACCCAGAGATTGAATCCCATACCTCTAATGTCTCCTGCATTGGCAAGTGGTTCTTTACCATTAGCACCACCTAGGAAGCCCATTGCAGGCATGAGCCCCCTGGGAAGCCCCCTGGCTTTAGGCATAGGAGTTTGCAATTCCTACTCTACAAAGACTGTCCTTCTCATCCATCTCTACTTGCTCAAATTCTAGTCATCATTCATGGTTTATCTCAAATGTCAACTTTTTTCCTTTTCCCAACAGTCAGATGTAAGTTAACCCTATTTTGAATACTCACAACATTTCTAACACTTCTTTTGTAGCCTATACAGTATTCAGCAGTAATATTATTCTTATCTGTATTTTATTTATCTTGTTAGTATAGGACTTATAAGCTTGTACATTCATTCACTCATTCATTCAGCAAAAATTTATTTAAGTACATGTTGCCACATGCTAGGTAAAGTCTTGTGGATATTGCAAAGAATAAGAGAAATGGGTAAATCAACCATACTTCAACTAAAAAAATCATAAAAAAGAAAACTGGAGACAGGCTCTCAAGGAGAAACTGCAATTAGGATCTTTCTTGCTCATCTTTGCTTCCACTGCAGAGCCTCAGAAAGTGACTTGTACTTAATACTCAGTTGGCATTTGTAGAAGTGAATTTCTGGCAATCCTCTTAACATAGTTTATGACATAGTACTTTAAGTAAAAGTAATAGAGTTATATTTCTTCAAACAGCACTGTAAAAACCAGTTTTCATTAATATATGCTAATCACTAAACATTTCTTCCTCCCTTCCAGTTACTCTGAATCACCAAAGTTTCATCCGGAAATAGGACTCAAAGTACTGAGATGTCCCTCTAAATTTAGTTACCTGGGTAACTGCTGAAAGAGAGGCGACTGCTGCTGGTGTCTTTATCAACGATGTTGAAGTCCCAGTGTTTATATATTCTGAGCATGGCTGCAATGTGTACCAGCTTGAGTGAGCAAAAAAGATGTTCTCAAATCCAGGAAGAACCTATAGCCAGAACCACAGTGAAGTAATCAGACAACTGACTGCAAACGTGGGAAACGTACAGGGAAATGTACATCTACTGAGGTGATTATTGCTGTATTTGGTAGTGGAAAATTAACCTTCAATGTACACAAGGCAGATTCCGTGCTAGCTTCCAAAATGGAAGATCCTGGAAGGTAGGAGTGGTAGGTACATACAGCATGAAAAAAACAATGGAAGAAACAGAAGCGCTGCGTGCATGCTAAGTTGCTTCAGTCATGTCTGACTCTTTGTGAACCCCCTGGACTGTAGCCTGCCAGGCTCCTCTGTCCACAGGATTCTCCAGGCAAGAGTACTGGAGTGGGTTGCCATGCCCCCCTCCAGGGGATCTTGCTGACTCAGGGATTGAACCTGCAATGGTAGGTGGGTTCTTTACCACTAGCATCCAAACAGAGGTAGTATCATGTACATCCAATTCCCTCTATCAGTTCCTTCCAGTTCTTAACTTCCATGACAGAGGAACCCATGAGGTGATATGTAGCTACAGCAGGGGTGATGAGATGCCCTGTGTGGGTGACATATAGAAAGAATCTCCACGGACCAGAAGAAGGACAAAGAGAAAGGCTACCGAATGACTCACCTTAATAAGGGCAGAGCAATGTCCCATGTCCCATCTCTTAAAAAACTTCAGGCTGGAGTTTTTTGTGGGAGAAAGTGAGGGAATCAGATCCAGCAGGTCTCCAATAGCATTCAGGAACTGAATCTGGAACAGGGTTATGGGCTGGGGAAAGACAGACTGCACTTAACATTGATTTGTTACTATCATGTCATTTTCTATTGGGAGGGTTCCCCTTGTTAGGTATCTACTACATCATTCCTTTGTGAAGAGTGCCTCATGTAACAGATACCAAGATTTCTTTGTACTTTATAAAATAATTTTTATTACTTTATAGTTTAAGAGATATTTTAGCCTGTTATCCACAGATTCGAGGAGGGGTCCCGGGAGAGGAAAACAAACAGAGCACTCTGCTTGCATTTCTCTACCCCAGGTTTTTTCAGTCTTGGCACAAGTGATACATACGTACATGTGTGCATGCCCAGTCGTGTCTGACTCTGTGACCCCATGGACTGTAGCCTGCCAGGCTTCCCTGTCCGTGGGACTTCCCGGGAAAGAACACTGGAGAGGGTTGCCATAAGATCTATAGTGGAAATTCTTTGCACTCCTCTTCTCTGTTTGCTCAAACCTCAATCCTATCTCCAGCTTACCACTTGAACTGGTTTCTAGTATAACTCTCTAGACTTCTTTTTAAAATGCCTTGTGCTGTGCTAAGTTGCTTCAGTTGTGTACAACTCTGCAATGCTATGGACTGTAGCCTACTAGGCTCCTCTGTTCATGGGGATTCTCCAGGCAAGAATACTGGAAGGGGTTGCCATGCCCTCCTCCAGGGGATCTTTTAAAAATGCTTTACAAATACATTTTTTAAAACATAAATGACAGTATATTTTATGTGCTTCTTTTCACCTTGATTTTTTTTCCCCTCTTCGTATCTTTTGGTATCTTGGGGACCGTTCCATATTGGTTGTAAAAATCTTCCTCATTCTTTTAAATAGTATGTCAATGAATGGATGCATTATAATGTTTTTAATCAGTATTTTATTGATGGACTTTTAGGTGGTTTCTAGTCTTTTACTATTAAAGACAATCTTCCAATAATCAGCCTTGCACACATTATTTTCTATGTGTGTGACTTTGTGTAGAACAGATTTCTAGAGATGATTAGGGTTTATTTCAATTATACTATTACAGCCTCAACAATGAATTAAACAATTAGTTTATTTTCAATTTGAAAAGGAAAAAACAGTATCTGGTAGCTACATTTAATGTAGACCATTTTTAAAGTCTTTATTGAATTTGTTACAATATTGCTTCTGTTTTATGTGTTGTTTTTTCTGGCCATGAGGCATGTAGGATCTTCGTTCCCCAACCAGGGATCGAACTCCCCTGCACTGGAAGACGAAGTCTTAGCCACTAGACTGCCAGGCAAGTCCCCTCACTGTAGTTTATCTTGGCATTTATGAATACGGCTGAGTATATGTTTAAGAATCTTTGGATTTACTTTTTGTGAACTATTAACATGCTTTATTTTTCTACTAGGTTATTCTTTTTTATCTACTTTTAAGAGCTCTTTAAGTCTGATATGAATTGCAAGATTTTTTTCAGTTTGTAATTTGCCTTTAAATTTTTTGCCTTTATTTTAAAAATCAAGAATGACATCATACATATGAAAGAATGAAGATGTGTATGCACATTTTAAGAAAAAATAATAAAAATAAACTCCTATGTACCTGCATCCCAGTTAAAAAATAGACTATTTTAAATAGAATATTAGTTGTGCCTTAGAAAGTCACCAATCTCATTTCCGTTCCCCACCAGCAGTAACCACTCTGCTAAATCTCATGTTGTTCATTACTTGCTTTCCTATCATTTTATCATCTATGTATAAATCCCTAGGCAATATATTATTAAAACCTTGCCTGGTTTAGAATATGGATAAATAGAATCATATCATGTGCATTCTCTTGCTCAAAATTATTTTTTGACATTGATCAATGTCAATAGTGTGGAAATGGTTCATTCATTCTCATTCCTATGGTATCGCATTACATGAACATATGGTATCGCAGTATACTTAGGATGAACATTTGAGATGTTTACAGTTCACAGTAAACAATGGTGCTGTGAACTTTTACACATGTGGACCCCATGTTCAAGACTGTCTCTAATCTCTGAGTGGATCTGCCAGGTTGTAGAATATGTATTAACCTCAAATGTTTCAAGTAACGTCCAATCCTTTTCCAAAGTGGTTATAAGAGTTTACTTACACCAAGAGTGGTTGGGACTTCCCAATTCTGGTGTGTAATAGGATTTCATGGTGGCTTTCTGATGCATTTTCTTGAAACTGTGCATTTCCTCACAAGTTTATTGGTCACTTGTGCTTCCTATTTTGTGAAGTTCCTGTTGACGTTTTGTGCCTGTTACCCATTTTCCTACTGGGTATGTTCTTTTTAAAAATGTGTTGACATTCTTTATGTATTTTAGATACAATCCTTTGTCAGCTTAAATGTATTGAAAATATTCCCTTGGTTTGCAGCCTATTTTTTCACTATATTGTTTTCTGATAAAAAAGAAATTCTTATTTTAATTAGTCAAATTTCCCAATCTTTTTCTTCATGGCGAAGGAAATGGCAACCCACTCCAGTGTTCTTGCCTGGAGAATCCCAGGGACGGGGGAGCCTGGTGGGCTGCCGTCTATGGGGTCGCACAGAGTCGGACACGACTGAAGCGACTTAGCAGCAGCAGCAGTGGTACTATGTCTTGTTTAAGACAGACTATATTCTCCTAGGGAAGACGAAATGCTGCTGAGCCAAGGCAGTTGTCATTACTACTAGGCTTTTTCAAGGGACAAAGAAAGGAAATGTGTATTTTTTTTTTATTAAGGGAGCTAAAAGTAATGATTTCCTACCTATATGTTAATTAAAAAATACACAGCATGTTCACTTCATTATCTTATCTTGTGCTGAAAATCTTGTTATCTAATATACTTCTTTGCTTTATCTTTATCTATCAAACTCTATCAGACTTCAAAATAGCAATATCAATATTTTTACTAAAGTAAGATTACAAGTCAAGGCTGTCTATTTTTGTTTTGGTGATTTTCTTATCCTTAGCATCTATTCAATGGCACCCCACTCCAGTACTCTTGCCTGGAAAATCCCATGGATGGAGGAGCCTGGTAGGCTGCAGTCCATGGAGTCGCTGAGGGTCAGACACGACTGAGTGACTTCACTTTCACTTTTCACTTTCATGCATTGGAGGAAATGGCAACCCCACCAGTGTTCTTGCCTGGAGAATCCCAGGGAAGAGGGAGCCTGGTGGGCTGCCATCTATGGGGTCCCACAGAGTTGGACACGACTGAAGCGACTTAGCAGCAGCAGCATCTATTCCACTGAGGATGCACTGTTTTTTGAGGATAAGTGTTTTTTGCTCATTTGTTTTTCCATGCTGTGTGGCATGTGGGATCCTAGTTTCCTGACCGAGGATCGAACTCATGCCCCCTGCACTGAAATGTGGAGTCTCAACCACTGGACCACCAGGGAAGTTCAATAACTCTGTTTTGATGCCATCTAACTGTTGCCCATATGGTTATACCATGAACTTGATGTGCCATTAAGTATATTTTGTGCATTTGTTTTCAGGTCTTAGGAATCACTTTGCTTTCAAAAATTTTGTTAAGTATGAACAGCGTTTACATGGTTTCAAAGTCAAATGTAAAAAAACAAGTTATTTCCAGAGAAATGTAGCTTTCATTTCTGTTCCCTCCATTCTCCTTTCATTTATCTTTTAGTTATTGGTTTACACTTTCATTGCTGTTTCTCCTTGAAAATATGAGTAACTCTATCATCTGTCTATCTATCTGTCATCTATTATCTATCTATCATGTATCTATCAATCATCTATTATCCATCCAGCATAATTTCTTATGCAGAAGGCAGCACATGATATACACTGGTCTTTACTTTTTACACTTAATAACAGATTCTGAAGGTCAGTCCATAGCAGCATATAGAGACACACCTCATTCCTGTCTACAGCCACCTCATTCGCACAGCCAGTCTTCCATGTCTTTGGCTGTTTTCAGTCTTTTCACTACTGTAAGTTATCTGCAATGAATAGGCTTATATTGCTGCCAGTGAACCTTTGCAACAGTCCTGGAAATCTTGCGTCAGAGGATAAATGAGTATGTGATTTTGGTACTGGGTGCCAAACTGTCCATAGCAGATATGCCATTTTGTATTCCTACCAGTCTTTTAAGAAAATGTCTTTTCCCCCCTGTTAACACAGTACTCTCTCACACTTTGGAATTTTTGCCAAATTGATAAGTAAGAAAATATTTCTCAGTATAGCTTTCCAGGTGGCTTGGTGGTAAAGAATCCACCTGCCAACGCAGGAGACATGGGTTCGAACTCTGGATCAGGAAGATCCCCTGGGGAAGGAAATGGCAGTGCACTCCAATGTTCTTGCCTGGGAAGTCCCATGGACAGAGGAATCTGGCGGACTACAGTCCCTGGGCTCACAAAGGGATTGCACCAACTTAGTGACTAAACAACAAGCATTTCTCAGTACGGTTTTAATTTGTATTTCTGATTTATGCACACATAAGGCCAAGCTCATGTGATTAAGGATACTTTTTGCACCTATTTTCTATAAACTGTCATTTTACATATTTCGTCCAGTGTGTGCACGCGTGCGTGCATGGGTGTGTGTGGTATATTATCCCCAGGAACTAAAATCTTCCTAATTTTTGGAAGTATATTAAACAGTACTTTTCTATCCTCAATGATTCAGTAAACTTTTCAGAAAAAATTGTGACGTGTGGGCCTGGGTTGTGTGTGTGTTTGTGTGTGTATGTGTGTGCATGTGCTATGGAGGATGAAAAGCAGAGTACTTGTACACTTTTTAAAAACTTATACATTTTTCTTTATCGTATTGTCTAAAACTCTAGCTTTAGTAGGTTAATCAAATAGCCAGTACATTCATATCAGACTTTAACCTGACCCAGGCCACATGAACGAGACTGAGAGGATACAGAAACAAGCTGGTTTATTTGTGTGTTAAGCTTGGATTTTGTGTCAGACGTTGAGTCAGGTTCTAGTAATGAGATAGATAAGACAGTACTTGTATGTAAGAAATTTATTCTTTAGTCCTAATTTGATCTTCTCTTTAACTGGAAAGTAATTTTAAAGACCATTTTCAGTATTCTTGCCATACCATATAAATCCTGAGTAGCTTTCTAGAAATCTTACCTTTGTTCCTTCTGATATAGCTCTCTTTGTTGCCCCTACAAACAGTCCATCCATTTGTGCCATGACATAGCCTGCGTGTTTCCAAAATGGGTCATTCTTGTAATATTTGATGTTCTCTCGGGTCCACTGATCTTGCTTCCTGGAAGACAAATTAGATTTGTACTAGTGGTCTCTACGGTTGTTCATCTAAAGCCAAATTAAAACCAAGCACTTAAAGATTATATATTCATATTCCTATGCTAGGATAGGGCTTCCCTGGTGTCTCAGATGATAAAGAATGCAATGTGGGAGACCTGGGTTTGATCCTGGGTGGGGAAGATCCCTTGGAAGAGGGCATGGCAACCCACTCCAGTATTCTTGCCTGGAGAATCCCCACGAACAGAGGAGCCTGATGGGCTACAGTCCATGGGATCCCAAAGAATCAGATATGACTGAGTGACTAAGCACACACAAAGTCTAGTATAATTTAAATTCTGGCTCTTGTAACATTCCAGTCATTTTGAAAAGATATCAGAGCAAATCCTAAATGATTTTTTATTTGTCCCAAGGACTATGAAAGTGAACATGTTAGTAGGTCAGTCATGTCCAAGTCTCTATGACCCCATGGACTGCAGCCTGCCAGGCTTCTCTGTCCACGGAATTCTCCAAGCAAGAATACTAAAGTAGATAGCCATTCCCTTTTCCAGGCGATCTTCCTGACCCAGGGATTGAACCCAGGTCTCCTGCACTGCAGACAGATTCTTTCCTATCTGAGCCACCAGGGAAGCCCCAAGGACTGTGACTCTTCTTTATAACTCTGCATGCTTTGCCTAGAATTATCTAGAAACACAGATGTGATATTTATTTATTCATTTATCTGAGATATTGAGGCCTAAGAAATCTGAGGACAGACTATCCAAATGCATCTCATATAACATTATAATGTTTTCACTAAATCTATAAGGACAAGTTGAGTAACTTACTTTTGTAGATATAAGTGGTAAAGTTAAACAGGAAAAAATAAAAGCTCTTAAGGACATAGTGGTTTGTATTTGCTTATATGTCTCTCAGATAATTTTCATAGTTTATGGTTTGCTCTATTCCAGTTTTTGCCAATACCTGCCTCAACGACTGTCCTGCAAAAGTCTTTTTTGTTGTTGTTTTCTACTCCTTTCATTCTCTGTCATGTTTCAGTTGTCTGCACTTTATGCAAGATGAATTGACATAATTTGTATACTAAAAGCAGTTTCTGATTTGTTCAGGCTATCTCCAGATCAATTTAAAAACACAGTATCACTGCTTCATGAGATCTAGCCTAGATGCTCTGAAGGACCTTCACATCTGACAAAAGATTGCTAGGTATATATTTTAGAGGGCCAAACCAAGAGTTCTTCTACTCCCAAATTAGTCTCAGTCTGTCATTCCCACAAATGTAAAACAAATTCTGAATATTGACAATTATTAGCCTCCAGAAAGCTTTACTAAAATAAAAATATGTTTGAAGGATGTTAGAAATTATAACTTTAGATTTGCACTAACTCCCCAGCTAGGATGAGTCACCAGGTCCATTAAAAGGAAGAACCTTAGAGAGGGAGGAGGGGGATTTCTGAAGGAGAGGAGCCCCCAGGTGGAAGGGATCCAGGGGGTTGGTTTTGCCTGTCTTGTACTGTGACGTTTCCTCTAGCTGTGTTGCAGCTGACAATGTGATATATTAACCTGACCTCTGACAGGGCATAAATTAGAAGGCATTTGTCTGCAACCAATTTTTATGCTATTAACAAAAGGTGCTACACTTAACTATAAGAACCACTCCAGAGTCCTGCCTTAGAGATGGAAAAGAAACTGGTGAAAGAAAAATGGCTGTTTGAAATGACAGACTCAATCCCTGAAGTCTCAGTAACAACAAGAAGAGGAATGCTAATCATACATACGTTAAAAAGTCCTGCACTTTATTCAACATGGAACGTTCCTTAATCAGCTGTGGGTAGAGGTTTGTGAAGTGGTCATCCATGTGTCTGAAACGAGAGATGAAAATCGTTACATTTCCATTTTTCTTCTGGGATTTTCCCAGCACAGTAAATTACTTGACATTTTGGCTAAGTGGGAGGTTCCTTATTGCAAACCTTCCCTATCTTTTTTAATAACTCGAACACACAATTTAAAATTGGAAATATTTTCATGTATAAAAAAGCATAGAATATAACAAACACCCAAGTATCCACTAGTCAACTATATTAAATCATTCATTATATTTTACTATATTTGTTTCATATTTTTAAAAAAGATATAAAACATAAGCTAGAGTTGAAGTGCTGACATTAATTGTCCTCCCTTCCCCCTAGAGGCAACTGCAATCTTGAAGCAGTATTTATATTCTCATATACATTTTAATACCATATATATTTAAATATTTAATCATGTATAATGTAGAGCATTGCACCCAAGTACTGCATTTCAGAGTCTTTTGTTGACTATGAGGGCTATTCCATTTCTTCTAAGGGATTCTTGCTCATAGTAGTAAATATAATGGTCATGAGTTAAATTCACCCATTCCAGTCCATTTTAGTTCACTGATTCCTAAAATGTCAATGTTCACTCTTGCCATCTCCTGTTTGACCACTTCCAATTTGCCTTGATGCATGGACCTAACATTCCAGGTTCCTATGCAATATTGTTTTTTACAGCATTGGACTTTACTTCGATGACCAGTCACATCCACAACTGGGTGTTGTTTTTGCTTTGGCTCCATCTCTTCATTCTTTCTGGAGTTATTTCTCCACTCTTCTCCAGTAGCATATTGGGCACCTACTGACCTGGGGCGTTCATCCTTCAGTGTCCTATCTTTTTGTTCTCAAGGCAAGAATACTGGACTGATTTGCCATTCACTTCTCCCTTCTCCAGTGGACCACGTTTTGTCAGAACTCTCTAGCATGACCCGTCCGTCTTGGGTGGCCCTACATGGCATGGCTCATAGTTTCATTGAGTTAGACAAGGCTGTGATCCATGTGATCAGTTTGTTAGTTTTCTATGACTGTGGTTTGCATTCTATCTGCCTCTGATGGATAAGGTTAAGAGGCTTATGGAAGCTTCCTGATGAGAGAGACTGACTGTGGGGTTCCAAAGAATAGCAAAGAGAGATTAAAAAAAAAAAAAAAAAAGCCTTCCTAACTCATCAATGTAAAGAAACAGAGAAAAACAATAGAATGGGAAAGACTATATATCTCTTCAAAAAAATTAGAGATACCAAGGGAACATTTCATGCAAAGATGGGCACAATAAAGGACAAAAATTGTATGGACCTAACAGAAGCAGAAGATATTAAGAAGAGGTGACAAGAATACACAGAAGAACTATACAAAAAAAGATCTTCATGACCCAGATAACCACAATGGTTGATCAGTCACCTAGAGCCAGACATCCTGGAATGTGAATCAAATAGGCCTTGGGAAGCATTACTGTGAACAAAGCTAGTGGAGGTGATGGAATTCCAGTTGAGCTATTTCAAATCCTAAAAAATGATGCTCTGAAAGTTCTTTACTCTGTATGCCAGCAAATTTGGAAAACTCAGCAGTGGCCACAGGACTGAAAAAGGTCAGTTTTCATTCCAAACCCAAAGAAAGGCAATGCCAAAGAATGCTCAAACTACCGCACAATTGCACTCATCTCACATGCTAGTAAAGTAATGCTCAAAATTCTCCAAGCCAGGCTTCAACAGTATGTGAACCATGAACTTCTAGATGTTCAAGCTGGATTTTAAAAAGGCAGAGGAACCAGAGATCAAATTGCCAAGATCCGTTGGATCATCGAAAAGCAAGAGAGTTCCAGAAAAACATCTACTTCTACTTTATTGACTACATGAAAGCCTTTGACTGTGTGGATCAAAACAAACTGGAAAATTCTTAGAGATGGGAATACCAGACCACCTGACCTGCCTCCTGAGAAATCTGTATGCAGCTCAAGAAGCAACAGTTAGAACTGGACATGAAAAAATGGACTGGTTCCAAATTGGGAAAGGAGTACGTTAAGGCTGTATATTGTCACCCTGCTTATTTAACTTATATGCAGAGTATGTCATGAGAAATGCTGGGCTGGATGAAGCACAAGCTGGAATCAAGATTTCAGAGAGAAATATCAATAACCTCAAATATGCAGATAACACCACCCTTATGGCAGAAAGTGAAGAGGAACTTGGTAAAAGTGAAAGAGGGGAGTAAAAAAGCTGGTCTAAAACTCAACATTCAGAAAACTAAGATCATGACATCTGGTCCCATTACTTCATGGCAAATAGAGGGAGAAACAATGGAAACAGTAAGGGACTTTATTTCTGGGGGCTCCAAAACCACTGCAGATGGTGACTGCAGCCATGAAATTAAAAGATGTTTTCTCCTTGGGAGAAATGCTATGACAAACCTAGAATATTAAAAAGCAGATATATTACATGGCTGACAAAGGTCCATCTAGTCAAAGCTATGGTTTTTCCTGTAGTCATGTATGGATGTGAGAGTTGGACCATAAAGAAAGCTGAATGCCAAAGAATTGATGCTTTTGAACTGTTGTTGGAGAAGACTCTTGAGAGTCGCTTGGACTGCAAGGAGAATCAAACCAGTCAATTGTAATGGGAATCAGCCCTGAATATTCATTGGAAGGACTGATGCTGAAACTGAAGCTCCAGTACTTTGGCCACCTGATGCGAAGAACTGACTCATTGGAAAAGACCTTGTTGCTGGGAAAGATTGAAGGCAGGAGGAGAAGGGGACGACAGAGGATGAGCTGACTGGATGGCACCCCAACTTGCTGGACATGAGTTTGAGCAAGCTCTGGGAGTTGGAGATAGACAGGGAAGCCTGGTATGCTGCAATTCATGAGGTTGCAAAGAGTTGGACATGACAGAACGACTGAATTAAACTGATATAGCATTATTTATCATGTTTCAGAACATAATAAACAAGTAAATAATATCATACTATCTACCACTCTACTTGTTTCCACATGACATTAAAAATTTTTTTTGCATTTAGTGTCATAATATTTAATACAAATCTATAGTATTAAATTATATTAATATAATTTATTCTATAAGTGGTCTAAATGACATGGTCAATTCTTTTTTAAAATGTTTTAGTTGGAGGATAATTGCTTTACAATATTGTGTTTGTTTCTGCCATATCTCAGCATGAATCAGCGATAGCTATACACACATTCCCTCCCTCTTGAAACTCCTTCACACCTCCCACCCCTCCATATGACATTTTGAAAGAATCATCTATGTTATTATCAGCTTAAATTTATTCTTTTCATGTGCTGATGGTATTCCATGCTATGACTATGTAAAAATTCATTTATGCAGGCCTATGATAAACACTCAGAGAAGGCAATGGCACCCCACTCCAGTACTCTTGCCTGGAAAATCCCATGGACGGAGGAGCCTGGTGGGCTGAGTCCATGGGGTCGCTAGGAGTCGGACACGACTGAGCAACTTCACTTTCACTTTTCACTTTCATGCATTGGAGGAGGAAATGGCAACCCACTCCAGTGTTCTTGCCTGGATAATCCCAGGGACAGGGGAGCCTGGTGGGCTGCCATCTATGGGGTCACACAGAGTCGGACACGAATGAAGTGACAGCATGATAAACATTTAACTGTTTTTTTATTTTTCACTATTATAATACAACTTCAAACATTCTTGTAAATATCTCTTTTTACACATTTGTTTTTTTAGGATATATATATATATATACACACACACATATAAAAATGCTGGGGTGAATATTCTGTATACCTAGAGTTATAGATATTGCCAAATTGTTCTTCACAGCAATTGTACCAAATTACATTCTTCTGAACTACATGTTAGATTTCTCTTTGCTCCATAGCCTCACCAACACTTGGCAAAGTCAGACTTTCAAATTTTCAACAATTTGATGTATTTGAAATGATATGTTGTTTTAATTTCCATTCTCCTCAGGATTATTGGCTATTTGAGCTTCTTTAAAACTTATTTAAAAAATAAATGTCCCTCATGATATACAGTAAGCATTTTTGGTGAGCTATAGTTGACATATAACATTGTGTAATGATTTGATGCATTTATCTGTTTCAATATGATTGCCACCATATTATTAGTTAACACCGCTATCATGGTACATAATTTCATTTTTTGTGATGAGAACAATTAAGATCTAATCTCTTAGCAGCTCTGAAGTTTATAATCAGGATGGTTGACTACAACCACTATGCTGTGCCTTAGATCTCTAGGACTTATTTACCTACTGGTGGCACGTTAGTGTCCTTGACCAACATCTCCTCAATTGAACATTTTTTAATTGATGAAAATAATCTTTTTACGTCTATTGTGATTTTAATATACTTGGATTCATTTTTATAATCTGTCCTGTTTTCCAGTTACCATCGCTTTCTTCGTCGTTCTTTTATATTTTCCCTATTGGATAACATTTTATTTTCTTCTTTTAGCTCCTGCTAATTTAGAAGCCATAAAATGTACAATTAACAACATGTGTTTGTACTACAAGGGTCCACTTACATGTGGATTTAAAGAAACAAAACAAAACATACTCTTTAAATATGGAGGGCCAATTATAAGTCTACATGAGGGTTTTTGATTGCACAGTGCTGGGTATGGGTGTACCAATGCCTCTAACCCCAGCATTGTTCAAGGGTCAGCTGTATGTCCATCCTGAGGGCAACCATCACTAAAAATTTCAAAAACATTCATAACTATGCATTTTACTATAAAATCTGAGTGAATTTTTGTTGGTTTTTGGCTGCACAAAGTGGCAGATGAGATCTTAGTTCCCTGACCGGGGAGCAACCTGTGCCCCCTGCAATGGAAGCACAGAGTCAACCACCGGACTGCCAGGGGATTCCCAGATAAAATCTAAATGAATTTTATATTTCTCTTTTCCTCCAAACATACACATCTTAGCGAGCTTTACCTACCCATTGACATCATCCATCATTTTATTGTTCAAAGATTTAGTTTTACCTTTTCAATTAAAAAAATTAAATTTTTTCAAAGTTTTGCAATTAAATCTTACTAATTTCTTTCTTTCTTGTGTTAATGATTGTTCCTTATATCCCAAATATTCCCTCCTGCTATTCTTGTCAGTGTGTGTCCTATAATATCAATAGGTTAATAGAAATCTAGGCATGGTAAAATATTTTATTTATCTAAAAAATCCTTATTTTGCCCTTGCTCTTGGATAATTTAAATAGTTTTAAAACTCTAGTTATTTTTCCTTAGTACTTTTAAAATATTGGGCTTCCCTGATAGCTTAGTTGATAAAGATAAAATTATTCCCTTCATCCTCAGTTCTCTGTAGTTTCACCCTCTGGGTTGTAGCAACGTAATAGGCTGCGTCTTCTAACCAAGGACTCCTTTGTTTATTTGTTGTGTGTTTTGCTCCACTGGACTGCTGGGGAACTCTGAAAGTGTTTTTTTTTGTTTTTGTTTTTGTTTTTTTCCTTTCTTTGTTTTGGCTGCACTGGGTGATATGCAGGATCTCAGTTCCTCGAGCAGGAACTGAACTTGGGCCATGGCAGCGGAAGCCTGGAATCCTAACCATTAGGCCATAGGGAATTCCCTTCACGTCTTTTTCAATTTTGATCAATTCTCAACTACTACTCTGTTAACCCCTCCTTATCTGAAATTTCCTCCAGTTTTTCTTTTTCTGAGGCTTCTGATAGACATATTTTGGAGCTTCTTAATCAAATCTCTCTATTTAATAACAGCTCTCTCATTATTTTCACCCCTTTCTCTCTCTGGGCAGTGTACTATGTAAATCCCTCAATACCAGTGTTTGATTCAGAAATTATTTCTCTGACTTTATCTCGACCAAGGTTTGCCCACTTATTGATATTTTAAAAAATTAATTTCCCAAATTTTCATTTATGATATTTCAAACAAGTTCTTATAAGATATCTACCTATCTTATCTTCCTTGTTCCACTAATTCTTCAAGTTTTCCTTCATTTATAACTTAGAGTATCTTAAGCATATTTAAAGTGTTTGTTCCAAAGACAAGGGCCCAGTTAGTGGCAGAGGAGCTGTGGATGCCTGAGCTGCACACAGCAACTCACTCCTCCCCACTCTCCCACACTGGCATCGGCCTGCTAACTGGCAGGTGACAATGGTGAAAAAAACCACTGCCTATGATGTCTTAGGGGTCAAACCTAATGCTACCCAAGAAGAACTGAAAAAGGCTTACGGGAAACTGGCCTTGAAGTACCACCCTTGATAAGAATCCAAATGAAGGTGAGAAGTTTAAATGGATTTCTCAAGCTTATGAAGTGCTCTCTGATGCAAAGAAAAGGGGAATCATATGACAAAGGAGGAGAACAGGCAATTAAAGAAGGTGGAGCAGGTGGTGGTTTTGGCCCCCCCATGGACATCTTTGATATGTTTTTCAGAGGAGGAGGCAGGATGCAGAGAGAGAGAGGGAGGTAAAAATGTTGTGCGTCAACTCACAGTAACCTTAGGAGAATTTTATAATGGTGCAACAAGAAAACTAGCTCCACAAAAGAAAGTGATTTGTGACAAATGTGAAGGCTGAAGTGGTAAGAAAGGAGCAGCAGAATGCTGTTCCAGTTACCAAAGTACTGGAAAGCAAATAAGAGTTCATCAGATAGGACCTGGAATGGTTCAGCAAATTCAGCCTGCCTGCATGGAGTGCCAGGGCCATGGGGAGCGGATCAGCCCTCAAGAGAGATGTACAAGCTACAACGGAAGGAAGATAGCTCGAGGAAAGAAAATTCTGGAAGTTCATATTGACAAAGGCGTGAAAGATGGCCAGAAGGTAACATTCCATGGTGAAGGAGACCAAGAACCAGGACTGAAGCCAGGAGATATTATCATTGCTTTAGATCAGAAAGACCATGCTGTTTTTACTCAATGAGGAGAAGACCTTTTCACGTGTATGGATATACAGTTGATTGAAGCATTGTGTGGCTTCCAGAAGCCAATATCTACTCTTGACAACTGAATCATAGTTAATCACTTCTCATCCAGGTCAGATTGTTACGCATGGAGATATCAAGTATGTGCTAAATGAAGGCATGCCAATTTATCATAGGCCATATGAAAAGGGTCACCTAATCATTGAATTGAAGGTAAACTTTCCTGAGAATGGCTTTCTCTCTACTGATAAACTCTCTTTGCTGGAAAAACTTCTGCCTGAGAGGAAGGAGGTAGAAGAGACTGATGAAATGGACCAGGTAGAATTAGTGGACTTTGATCCAAATTAGGAACGATGGCACCATTACAATGGAGAAGCATATAAGGGTGATGAACATCATCCTCGGGGTGGTGTTCAGTGTCAGACTTCTTAGTAAGGCCATGAATAACACTCACTGCTGGTGTTTTATTTGCAGTAGTGGTTGAGTGAAGGACTATAATCATAATATGCTCACTGCTTGCTTTTGTTTTAATATTCAACTATAGTGTTTTAAAAGTTAAATGAAGAATAAACTTGAATATAAAAGCTCTGACTTTGCCCTCTATGTATGATGATTCAGTGTGCAAGATAAATTTAATACTTGTAAAAACTACTTTAAAATATTTCCCATAGCATTTGTTAGGCCATACTTTGTAATTGATTTCAGTTATGTACATGGAATAGCTTAGACTGAAATGCCAGGTATATGTATTGACTTCAGGGTATGACCCTTAATTGTTAAGCTATGAAATTAAAATTGTATTTAACTGGCAGTCAGACAAAGAACTTAATTTGTAGAGAAGTGTTGGTCTGTATATTAAGTGGGATTCATTGTGATGCTTCTGTATTTATTCTATTGCCTCAACTATTATTTGAAGATGGCATGCTGTACAATTTAATTTAGCCTGTGGTATCAGTGATAGAAATAATACCTTTCTAAAGAAGGGGTTTATCATAACATGCTGCTTCTTGAGGGCTTGCATCTGTAGACTTGCATTCTCTTCTGCTGTGCCGTCTTTTATTAATATATATAGCTATTGGTCCTTGTTATTTTTTTTTCTCCCCCTTCTCTTTGGACCACAGTAAGCCTTAGAGTAGTGACTTCTGGAGCAGGGAAACTTAGAGTTTACAGTGATGAGAACTTTACATGGAGAAGTAACTTGCATGTATGAGATAGGAAGGTTTTTGTAGGTATGTTACAGGCTTACTTTAAACCATTTAACATGCTCCAGAGTAACTGTAATTTAATGTTGGTAGTGTAGCAAATTTGATAGANGGTGTTTGCTATGACCAGTGCATTTTCTTGGCAAATCTCTATTAGTCTTTGGCCTGCTTCATTCCGCATTCCAAGGCCAAATTTGCCTGTTACTCCAGGTGTTTCTTGACTTCCTACTTTTGCATTCCAGTCCCCTATAATGAAAAGGACATCTTTTTTGGGTGTTAGTTCTAAAAGGTCTTGTAGGTCTTCATAGAACTGTTCAACTTCAGCTTCTTCAGCATTACTGGTTGGAGCATAGACTTGGATTACCGTGATATTGAATGGTTTGCCTTGGAGATGAACAGAGATCATTCTGTCATTTTTGAGATTGAATCCAAGTACTGCATTTCGGACTCTTTTGTTAACCATGATGGCTACTCCATTTCTTCTGAGGGATTCCTGCCTGCAGTAGTAGACATAATGGTCATCTGAGTTAAATTCACCCATTCCAATCCATTTTAGTTCTCTGATTCCTAGAATGTCAATGTTCACTCTTGCCATCTCTTGTTTGACCACTTCAAATCTGTCTTGATTCATGGACCTGACATTCCAGGTTCTTATGCAATATTCCTCTTTACAGCATCAGATCTTGCTTCTATCACCTGTCACATCCACAGCTGGGTATTGCTTTTGCTTTGGTTCCATCCCTTCATTCTTTCTGGAGTTATTTCTCCACTGATATCCAGTAGCATATTGGGCACCTAATGACCTGGAGAGTTCCTCTTTTGGTATCCTATCATTTTGCCTTTTCAGATTGTTTATGGGATTCTCAAGGCAAGATACTGAATTTACGTACCATTCCCTTCTCCAGTGGACGACAGTCTGTCAGACCTTTCCACCATGACCCGCCCTTCTTGGGTTGCCCTGTGGGCATGGCTTAGTTTCATTGTGGTAGGCAAGGCTGTGGTCCTAGTGTGATTAGATTGACTAGTTTTCTGTGAGTATGGTTTCAGTGTGTCTGCCCTCTGATGCCCTCTTGCAATACTTACCATCTTACTTGGGTTTCTCTTACCTTGGGCATAGGGTATCTCTTCATGGCTGCTCCAGCAAAGCGCAGCTGCTGCGCCTTACCTTGGATGAGGGGTATCTCCTCACCCCTGCCCTTCCTGACCTTCAACGTGGGACAGCTCCTCTAGGCCCTCCTGCACCCGCGCAGCCACCACTCCTTGGACGTGGTGTTGCTCCTCCTGGCCACCGCCCCTGACCATGGACGTGGAGTAACTCTTGGCCGCCGCCCTTCAGGCATGGGGTCCTCCCGGCTTCTGCCCCTGACCTCGGACGTGGGGTAGCTCCTCTTGGCCGCGCTCAATACACCGGTCGCAGCTTCCTGGGCTCAGCACGCCTAGGGTTGCAAATTATCAAACATATCTGAAGTGACTTAGTACATATGCACGACATTGGGCTCTGGAACAAGTATTGAAACCTACTGGGGCTCATGTAAGTTTTGAATCTGCTAGATGAGTAAGATAAGAATTTAGTGTTTGACAAGAGTAATATTGAAATGATGGAACCTGGCTAAGAAAGGAATGTTTTAACATAACGTAAATTACCAACAGTGGACAGAATGTGGTCCACTGAAGAAGGGAATGGCAAGCCACTTCAGTATTCTTGCCTTGAGAACCCCATGAACAGTATGAAAAGGCAAAATGATAGGATAGCAAAAAAGAAACTCCCCAGGTCAATAGGTGCCCAATATGCTACTGGAGATCAGTGGAGAAATAACTCCAGACAGAATGAAGGGATAGAGCCAAAGCAAAAACAATACCCAGTTATGGATGTGACTGGTGATAGAAGCAAGATCCGATGCTGTAAAGAGCAGTATTGCATAGGAACCTGGAATGTCAGGTCCATGAATCAAGGCAAATTGGAAGTGGTCAAACAAGAGATGGCAAGGGTGAACGTCGACATTCTAGGAATCAGCGAACTAAAATGGACTGGAATGGGTGAATTTAACTCAGATGACTATTATATCTACTACTGTGGGCAGGAATCCCTCAGAAGAAATGGAGTAGCCATCATGGTCAACAAAAGAGTCCGAAATGCAGTACTTGGATGCAATCTCAAAAATGACAGAATGATCTCTGTTCGTCTCCAAGGCAAACCATTCAATATCACAATTATCCAAATCTATGCCCCAACCAGTAATGCTGAAGAAGCTGAAGTTGAACGGTTTTATGAAGACCTACAAGATCTTTTAGAACTAATACCCAAAAAAGATGTCCTTTTCATTATAGGGGACTGGAATGCAAAAGTAGGAAGTCAAGAAACACCTGGAGTAACAGGCAAATTTGGCCTTGGAATGCGGAATGAAGCAGGCCAAAGACTAATAGAGTTTTGCCAAGAAAATGCACTGGTCATAGCAAACACCCTCTTCCAACAACACAAGAGAAGACTCTACACATGGACATCACCAGATGTCAACACCGAAATCAGATTGATTATATTCTTTGCAGCCAAAGATGGAGAAGCTCTATACAGTCAACAAAGACAAGACCGGGAGCTGACTGTGGCTCAGATCATGAACTCCTGATTGCCAAATTCAGACTTAAATTGAAGAAAGTGGGCAACACCACTAGACCATTCAGGTATGACCTAAATCAAATCCCTTATGATTATACAGTGGAAGTGAGGAATAGATTTAAAGGTCTAGATCTGATAGATAGAGTGCCTGATGAACTATGGAATGAGGTTCGTGACATTGTACAGGAGATAGGGATCAAGACCATCCCCATGGAAAAGAAATGCAAAAAGGCAAAATGGCTGTCTGGGGAGGCCTTACAAATAGCTGTGAAAAGAAGAGAAGCAAAAAGCAAAGGAGAAAAGGAAAGATATAAGCATCTGAATGCAGAGTTCCAAAGAATAGCAAGAAGAGATAAGAAAGCCTTCTTCAGCAATCAATGTAAAGAAATAGAGGAAAAGAACAGAATGGGAAAGACTAGAGATCTCTTCAAGAAAATTAGAGATACCAAGAGAACATTTCATGCAAGGATGGGCTCGATAAAGGACAGAAATGGTCTGGACCTAACAGAAGCAGAAGATATTAAGAAGAGGTGGCAAGAATACACGGAAGAACTGTACAAAAAAGATCTTCATGACCCAGATAATCATGATGATGTGTTGACTAATCTAGAGCCAGACATCTTGGAATGTGAAGTCAAGTGGGCCTTAGAAAGCATCACTACGAACAAAGCTAGTGGAGGTGATGGAATTCCCGTTGAGCTGTTTCAAATCCTGAAAGATGATGCTGTGAAAGTGCTGCACTCAATTTGCCAGCAAATCTGGAAAACTCAGCAGTGGCCACAGGACTGGAAAAGGTCAGTTTTCATCCCAATTCCAAAGAAAGGCAATGCCAAAGAATGCTCCAACTACCGCACAATTGCACTCATCTCACATGCTAGTAAAGTAATGCTCAAAATTCTCCAAGCCAGACTTCAGCAAATGTGAACCGTGAACTCCCTGATGTTCAAGCTGGTTTTAGAAAAGGCAGAGGAACCAGAGATCAAATTGCCAACATCCGCTGGATCATGGAAAAAGCAAGAGAGTTCCAGAAAAACATCTATTTCTGCTTTATTGACTATGCCAAAGCCTTTGACTGTGTGGATCACAGTAAACTGTGGAAAATTCTGAAAGAGATGGGAATACCAGACCACCTGACCTGCCTCTTGAGAAATCTGTATGCAGGTCAGGAAGCAACAGTTAGAACTGGACATGGAACAACAGACTGGTTCCAAATAGGAAAAGGAGTACGTCAAGGCTGTATATTGTCACCCTGCTTATTTAACTTATATGCAGAGTACATCATGAGAAATGCTGGACTGGAAGAAACACAAGCTGGAATCAAGATTGCTGGGAGAAATATCAATAATCTCAGATATGCAGATGACACCACCCTTATGGCAGAAAGTGAGGAGGAGCTAAAAAGCCTCTTGTTGAAAGTGAGAGAGGAGAGTGGAAAAGTTGGCTTGAAGCTCAACATTCAGAAAACGAAGATCATGGCATCTGGCCCCATCACTTCATGGGAAATAGATGGGGAAACAGTAGAAACAGTGTCAGACTTTGTTTTTTTGGGCTCCAAAATCACTGCAGATGGTGACTGCAGCCATGAAATTAAAAGGCGCTTACTCCTTGGAAGAAAAGTTATGACCAACCTAGATAGTATATTCAAAAGCAGAGACATTACTTTGCCAACTAAGGTCCATCTAGTCAAGGCTATGGTTTTTCCTGTGGTCATGTATGGATGTGAGAGTTGGACTGTGAAGAAGGCTGAGCACAGAAGAATTGATGCTTCTGAAGTGTGGTGTTGGAGAAGACTCTTGAGAGTCCCTTGGACTGCAAGGAGATCCAACCAGTCCATTCTGAGGGAGATCAACCCTGGGATTTCTTTGGAAGGAATGATGCTAAAACTGAAGCTCCAGTACTTTGGGCACCTTATGCGAAGAGTTGACTCATTGGAAAGGACCTGATGCTGGGAGGGATTGGGGGCAGGAGGAGAAAGGGACGACCGAGGATGAGATGGCTGGATGGCATCACAGACTCAATGGACGTGAGTCTGAGTGAACTCTGGGAGTTGGTGATGGACAGGGAGGCCTGGCGTGCTGCGATTCATGGGGTCACAAAGAGTCGGACACGACTGAGCGACTGAACTGAACTGAACTGAAATTACCAACTGTATGTATCAATTTCTGTTCCTAATTTCAATGAATATTAGGTTGTACTTCTCTACACATTCATCAGCAGTAAGGCATCTGCCTGCAGTGCAGGAGGTTCAGGGGACTCTGGTTCAATCCTTGGGTCAGGAAGATCTCCTGGAGTAGAAAATGGCAACCCATCCCAGTACTCTTGCCTGGAGAATTCCATGGACAGAAGAGTCTGGCAGGCTACAGTACATAGGTTCACAGAGTAGGACATGATTGAAGTGACTAGTGACTGAGCATGCAGTGAAAATAAATTTCTATACATGAGGACCATGTGATATAATCTGTCAGTTTTCCAGGCAAGAATACTGGAGTGGGTTGCAATTTCCTTCTCCTGTAAGTGAAGTGAAGTGAAAGTGAAATCACTCAGTCGTGTCCGACTCTTTGCGACCCCAAGGACTGTAGCCTACCAGGCTCCTCGTCCATGGAATTTTCCAGGCAAGAGTACTGGAGTGGGTTGCCATTTCCTTCTCCAGGGGATCTTCCCAGCCCAAGGATCGAACCCGGGTCTCCCGCACTGCAGGCAAATGCTTTACCATCTGAGCCACCAGGGAAGCCCTGTATATTAAATCATAAATATTTTGCAGAAGCATGTATTTCTGAGAAGATGAGCCAAAGACTTTGTAATGAGGTTATCACAGAAATTATATGATTAAAAAGTCTGTATAACCACTAAGGTAATTGACATGAAAAAACTTTTAAAATGTGTTTATACATTATCAGTTTCAACAACAGTCATAAAATAGGATTGTGTCATGTCAGATGACAGAGATGCTTACTGGTCATGCGAAGATTATTATGAGGAAACATAAAGTAAACTTCTAAGAAAGAACAAAGGCATTAAAAATGGAGAAACATACTGTCTTTCTTGATGAGGATATGAATATGTTAATTTGAGGGAAAATAAATTATCAGATTTAATGAAATTATGATGATAATTTTTGAAGGAATATTTGTAAAAAGTGATGTTGAATTCATCTGGAAATACATAAACACAAGACCATTTTTTACTGTAGAATAATGAAGATATAAAAGTGATTGCAATATGTTGCAAATCTAGGATAATCAAAATTATGTGGTTATCATAAAACTTACAGAGTGACAAATAGAACTGTGTCAACAAAATGTCTTAAAGTAATGAATGTAATATTTTATTGAAAGGATGAGTTATCCAACAAATGGTGTAAGAATTAGGTAGTTGTATTCTTGACTCAAACCATCATAAAATACCATTTAAATGGATTGAAAGTTTTTATGATATTGAGTATCCTGTGTTCAGCTATCTCCTGTTAATACCATATAGTGTGAGGGATCACTTTCTTGGGAGTGAATAGGAGGTTATCAGTACATATATCATGTTTTATAATGCATCACCAATAAAACAATAAAAACACAAAGAGACTGAAAAGTATGCATTAATAATGAGATAATTAGAATGGTAGAAAACTTTGTCTTATATATGGGGTTCATTCTTGGTCTTTGACCAAACTAATTACCTCAGGCAATAATTGAGATTGAATATATTTTAATCATTTAAAAATAAATATTTTTAGAAACTATTAATAAGCTAGTTATCATTTTTCTCTAGTTCTTCCATTTAATCTCCCTCTAAGGTAATAATGGGGTGATTCTTTAATTTCTTTGATGATGTTGAAGAAAGCACTTGGTAAAACTCTATTTTAAATTAAAATCAGAGGATAAACTATCATTCTATGAGGTTGTTATTAAAATACAATTAATGCAATTATGTATTCTACTATTGCACAAAATTTAAAATTTTAATTTTACTTTAATTGTTTATTTGTAATATTGATTAGAGTCAAGTAAACACCCAAATAAATTAATTCTCACTTCAGTTCCTAGAAGTCAAAATTAATTGTACTGCTTTATTGGGATCTGCTAAAAATGTCATTACTGGGCATTACAAATATGCTAAAATGTCTCTGTCAATAAGCAGAGTAAGAATTCTCATTAATTAATATGCTAAATAGGCTTAATGTGTTACTATCTAAATTAAGAGCAATATAATCACATATAAGCCCAAATAATCACTCAGCAGTTTTGGTTGTACATTCTATGCTTTTAACATACACATAAAAATATCATATATATATTCTGCAAATTACAAAAGCTATTTCCTAACTAATCCATAACAGATAGATGCATACAAGTATATGACTCAGCATGAGTCTTATATATGACAGAATGAAACTGAAATAAGTTCTTTACTTGTTTGTATGTGTATGAATATTGCTTTTCTAACAGCATATAAGGATATTTAAAAAGTGAAATTTGTTACAGAAAAAGAAGTGAGGCCAACAACCATTAATCAGCAAGGAATAGGGAGTGGGATATGTATATTTGTAAACAAACACCCCTAGCAACAAATATTTAATTTACAGAATAAAAGTTTGTCTTACAGTCTCATCATAAATTTTTAATGAAATACTATCAGAATTTCAGAATTGTTGAACATTTCAAACCTTCAACTTAAAGAATAAGACACAATACTTCTTTACTTTGAAGCTCACCTAATATTTTATACACTTCAGTTGGTATTATGTACTTGTACAGATTTTTATGATACAGTGCCAATATTATACAAAATTAAACTACTAGCTTCTTTTCTAATATTTTAGAAGTTCCCCTCTCTATTTTCAATCCTATGTTTGTAAATACTACCAAAATAAGCTTCACCAAAACAGAAATAAAATAAGGACAATTAAAATATAAGCTTAGTTAATTGTAAATCAGATTATACTTAATCATTATTAAAAATAATAATCCCAGTAAGGTGTAGAACCAAACAGACACAACCATCTGAAATTTTTCTATTCACAAAAATATTCAAGAGTTTGATGGATTTTCACATTTATACCATTGCAGTAAATAAGACTGTAAATAATAAAATAAGCATCCACATCTGTTCTTGCCATTCAACTGGATTGTCATAAGACAATGCATAAACCTACATATCAGAACTGGTGATTAACACAGAAATCATTTCAAAGGATTATTGAAGGGCTAAAATTTTTTAATCTTTCATGTGATGTAGTAGTTTGAGATATTCAAGAAATAATATATCATGTCTAATTTCTTTTAAGAAAAACAGTGAAAGAGAGATAAAAGAGGTAAGTATATTCTTGACATGAAATTTATTTTGTATTTTACTTTGGAAGGTATTTCTAAGAAGCTGTTTAATTGCTTATTCTTTGATATGGCAGACACTGCACCAATCAAGACAGAACCACAAGTGAACAACATAGAGCCAGCTGGACTAGCCCTTACTTTGCTTTAGAATCTTAAAGTTGAATTAGCAGATCCTGGAGGTAATGGACCCTGTTACTGCTTCAATAAAATATATCCAAAATGATCATTTTACCATGACAAATTCAGCATGATCCAGCCATCCTTGTACTGTTCATCCCTGAGTCTACTTCCAGACTTTAGCTCCAATTAAATCTAGGAGTTTGCTTAGATTTAAATTTAATAGTTTGCACTGATTTAACATGGTATTTGTGAACACAGGGATATTTTTTCAGTGTTCTAACAGGTTTTTTTACCTTTAAAAAATGAAAGCAGTTCTGCTTTAAGAAACAGAAATCATTTCACTAGGGTCTGGACAATAAAAGTTTCAAATATAGCATGCCTACTCACTAACTTAGTCATCAAAGAAACAGGATTAAAAAAGAGATCCAAATTCAGAGGACTAAGGCCTAGCTCCAATTAAATATTCTTGAAGGTGAGAGAAAGTTTTGTAACTTCACTTCAGATTGTCATCACCACCAGATATTCAACAGGCTCTTCTGTCTATGGGATTTCCCAGGCACAAACACTGCAGTGGGTTGCCATTTCTCCTCTGGGGGATTTTCTGAACCCAGGGATCGAACTCTCCTGCATTGGCAGGCTGATTCTTTACCACTAGTGCCACCTGGGAAGTCCAGGTGGGACTGGGAAGTCCATCAAAGGCACAATATATTTGTGAAAATTCTAGATAAACATGTTGTTTCTCTGGAAGTACTTGCTAATACACTACTACTGTGATACATTTCTTTAGTCACTTGTCTTCTGGTCAGAAGTTGACTTAGTGACTGTTTACTGTTTCATTTTCCACTGATACATCCTCCTTTCCTCCTCTCTTTTTCATTTTTGTGTGTATAATACAGTAGAGCATAATTTTGGTTTACTAGGAAGTACAATGAGCTTCCCAGGGGAAGGTAATATATTACTTTGACAAACATATAAATAAGTGATGTAATCATTTGTCATGAGCTGGTGAACTCACCGGTTGAGTGTTAGAAACAATTTGAATGGTATAAAATTTTTGAATACAGTTCTTGTATTCATGATTGCAGCTAAATAAATGAATGGATTCTGAGTTTGGCATGTTACCGGAAACTTAAATTGGGGTAGAATTACCTTGTTAAACTTAATCATTATGTCAGTATTTTTATGACTAATGACAATTCAGATTCTGAAACTTAGCATACTTTCAGAGAAGCTGCAATGGCTCATCAATCTTTGTCGTGAAGTATTAATTAGTGATTCATAGTCATGATGTATTGCCTCTTGTGAAGAACTGAGGAGTCAGGGGAAGAGTGTGTAGAATAATTTATTCTCTTTAAAAAATCAAGTAAGGAGAGAATCAATATGGGCAGAATCTAAAGTTAGTATTAGAAAAATAAACCAGTTTTTCTTTTTACATTTTATGAACAACTGTAAATTTAACAAATGTTAAAATGAAACATCAATTTACCAAAGTAAATACCTAATGTCACACCAGAGTAGGTTAAAGTGACTGAAACCTGAGAAATATTCATCCCTGATGGAGATCTTGTGAATAAATGCAAATTTTTTTAAAAGATATACATCAAGGTGTATATTGTCACCCTGCTTATTTAACTTCTACACAGAGTACATCATGAGAAACACTGGGCTGGAAGAAGCACAAGCTGGAATCAAGATTGCTGGGAGAAATATCAACAATCTTAGATATGCAGATGACACCACCTTTATGGCAGAAAATGAAGAGGAACTAAAAAGCCTCTTGATGAAAGTAAAAGAGGAGAGTGAAAAAGTTGGCTTAAAGCTCAACATTCAGAAAACAAAGATCATGGCATCTGGTCTCATCACTTCATGGGAAATAGATGGGGAAACAGTGGAAACAGTGTCAGACTTTATTTTTGGGGGCTCCAAAATCACTGCAGATGGTGACTGCAGCCATGAAACTAAAAGGCGCTTACTCCTTGGAAGAAAAGTTATGAGCAGCCTAGATAGCATATTCAAAAGCAGAGATATTACTTTGCCGACTAAGGTCGATCTAGTCAAGGCTATGGTTTTTCCAGTAGTCATGTATGGATGTGAGAGTTGGACTGTGAAGAAGGCTGAGCGCAGATGAATCGATGCTTTTGAACTGTGGTGTTGGAGAAGACTCTTGAGAGTCCTTTGGACTGCAAGGAGATCCAACCAGTCCATTCTGAAGGAGATCAGCCCTGGGATTTCTTTGGAAGGAATGATGCTAAAGCTGAAGCTCCAGTATTTTGGCCACCTCATGCGAAGAGTTGACTGATTGGAAAAGACTCTGATGCTGGGAGGGATTGGGGGCAAGAGGAGAAGGGGACGACAGAGGATGAGATGGCTGGATGGCATCACTGACTCGATGGACATGAGTCTGAGTGAACTCCGGGAGTTGGTGATGGACAGGGAGGCCTGGCATGCTGCGATTCATGGGGTTGCAAAGAGTCGGACACAATTGAGCAACTGAAGTGAACTGAACTGAACTGAAGCTCATCTAGGTCATAGTCACTGATCAAAAATGTTACAGTTAATAAAAATGTTTCTTTTCAGATACATTATATTTAAAGGTAAAGTGTTCTGTGAATTTTGCTTATTCATGCCGGTTTTTCAAAATTCAACATTAATTGAGACATTGTCTTTGGTGACAAAGACAGGAATGACTAAAAATTTTAGCTCCAATGACTAAATTTCATCTGCTCTAGAAATTATTTTTTTATGTATCAGTCATGTTCTAATACATATAAATTAATAGTTTACTATAATTGTGTATCTTTTGTTAGCTTTTTTTTTAATTTTACTGAAATATAGTTATTTTTAAATTGTTAACATTTTCCTTGGGACAGGGTGGTTTTTTACATTTTTGAATTTCTGGGACATGGCATGGCACAGGGCAATCCAGTAAACCTTTGTTGAATGAATTAAAGCCTGATAGAAGAAAATCACAATAAAAATATGTCACTGTTAGATAGAGCCTTGTGCAAAGTGCTATGGAGCTCAGGTTTGAGCAACTGAAGTGAACTGAACTGAACTGAAGCTCATCTAGGTCATAGTCACTGATCAAAAATGTTACAGTTAATAAAAATGTTTCTTTTCAGATACATTATATTTAAAGGTAAAGTGTTCTGTGAATTTTGCTTATTCATGCCAGGTTTTTCAAAATTCAACATTAATTGAGACATTGTCTTTGGTGACAAAGACAGGAATGACTAAAAATTTTAGCTCCAATGACTAAATTTCATCTGCTCTAGAAATTATTTTTTTATGTATCAGTCATGTTCTAATACATATAAATTAATAGTTTACTATAATTGTGTATCTTTTGTTAGCTTTTTTTTTAATTTTACTGAAATATAGTTATTTTTAAATTGTTAACATTTTCCTTGGGACAGGGTGGTTTTTTACATTTTTGAATTTCTGGGACATGGCATGGCACAGGGCAATCCAGTAAACCTTTGTTGAATGAATTAAAGCCTGATAGAAGAAAATCACAATAAAAATATGTCACTGTTAGATAGAGCCTTGTGCAAAGTGCTATGGAGCTCAGGAAGGTTGCAGCCTTGGTGGGACTGGGGTGGGGTTGGAGTGGAGAAATATCATAAAGAAGGTTGAAGTTTTTGTTTAGTAAGTGGAGTTTTCTTGTGGAAGAGAAGAGAGGAGAAAGGTAAATGTAGAGAAACATTTTATAAACATGAATTAGTTGTGTGTGGCTGAAGATTGAGCATGGGGAGAGTGAAAGAAAGGGAAGATAGTTCTGGATAAGTTGCCTAGGAACAAATAGTTAAAGGGTTTTTGTATACCTTGATAAAAGGTTTGGGCTTTATTTTAAAAAAAAAGTTTAAGGATAATTGTTGAAGAGATTTAAGGAACAGGTGGGATTATCATACTATTAAGGAATGCTGATTTGCTGGAGTATTTAGGACAGAAAATATTAATTCCTTAGAAGGTTGTTTCAAGTCTCAGGCAAGAAATTTGGACAGTTTGAACTTCAGGGAGCCTACAGGACCAGAGACAGCACATTCATGAGTTGGTTAAGAGATTAACTGAGCGGGTATGACTAACCAATTTCAAGTTATGATTAAAGTCATTTAATTTTTGACCATAAGATCAGAGAGACGATCATGCATTCAAGATGAAATGTATGGGAAAAGTTTATAAAATAGTTGATGCCAATGAAATAATTAGATAAAGGAATACTTTCTATATTCATCTTTTCTTCTGACACGGAGAGAAGGTTGTAAAGTTATTCTTGCATCTTAAAGATAATTGGTCCCATACAGTTTTTGCTTCTGGCCTGCATACACATTTCTCAAGAGGCAGGTCAGGTGGTCTGGTATTCCTATCTCTTTCAGAATTTTTCACAGTTTATTGTGATCCACACAGTCAAGAGTATCATAAATTGTGAGTTTCTTTTCCTTTGCTATAAAAGGCAACATATCTCAAAGATAATGTGTGATTATTTTGCATTGGGTCAAGTTTTATTATTTTAAATCAGATCTCTCTTTGAATAAAATGTAATTATTTTGATCATTACAAATTCTGGGCCATTATGGACTTGTACATTTGCAAAATACTATAAACACCACTGGAGAAGGAAATGGCAACCCACTCCAGTGTTCTTGCCTGGAGAATCCCAGTGATGAGGGAGCCTGTTGGGCTGCCATCTATGGGGTCGCACAGAGTCAGACACGACTGAAGTGACTTAGCAGCATAAACACCACTGACTGAGCTCCCGGGGGCAGTTTTCTCAACATCTGAAGGATACCTTTAACTTAAATTATTTTGGCTATTGGTTTAGTTCTCTCAAAATAACCGCCTTGAGATGTAATTACATAGAAATGAGCCTGGCCATAGTGGTACATACAGAGATAGAATAATATGTAGGAAAATAACTAATGTGAAGCAAAGCATAATAAACAGTTCAATGTGAATAAATAGGACAAAAATATTGAATCAATCTACTTGTCGTAGTCTGCAAAGAAAAATTTATCAAACAGTTTACAATTTCATAAATGAAAACCTTCTTCCCCCACCAAACACACTCATACACACATACACACCAATGACTCTCATACTCTTACAGTCTTACAGAAGAGGAGAGGTTACCGAGGTCTTAGTGGGGTGGATTGACTGAAGGGCACTGCAGGCAAAGAGAGAGCAAAATGAGTAATCTCTTTGAGATTAGTGAAGCATTGCACAATTGAGTTAGCTGCAAGTAAAGTTTAAGTTGTGAAAGAGAATGAGAAGCTAAGTTATAAGTTACAAGGGGACTTGCTACAATATTAAGGAATTTGGTACAAGTGAAATAGGCATCAGGAAAATAAACAATCATTATAGGATTTTCACCAAGGATCATAATTAAGCATCCAAGGGACGTTTTGAACCATATTCTTCAGTGGTTATTTCTAGACATAGAAAGGCTTGCAGGAATCTAAATCCAGAGATGATGCTGAATCTGAACTGAGTGATAGTAACAATGGATAAAGTTGGATTGTTTCCCATGTTTAATTGGCTGTTGGAGATGAGGGAAATGATGCTTTACTTGATCCAGCTTCTGTGTTAGTGGTACTCTTAAAAGTTTCTTACTTATCCTTAAATTTTCAGTGTAAGCTTTTAGGTGATATTTCTGGAATAGAAATTGGTGTTTGTCTGTAAATCAAAATATATGACCTGATCAGTGATTTATTTACTGTAGATGCCAATGTAGTAGCTGTATTTTTGTTTAGTGTTGTGAAGTGGTTCAGTTCTCTCTATTTAGTGACCCTAAAGGAATTCACTGGTATATAAGTGAAAATAAAATAAATCAGAAGGAATTCACATAGATTTATTTTATTTTCACTTATATATCAGTTGTTTTATAACAGTTCTTAGATCTTTAATAATGTTGATGAATTATTTGTTCTGTCTTAGATAGGATAAATAAAACCTATTCCAGAATTTCAAAGTAAAAATGTTTATTTTCATAGGTAGTGAAAAACATGAAGTCTATGCTGACGATGTCTGAAAATAATTATTTTGGAGTTTTCAAAATCAAAAGAATTGCTTGAACTCAACTCATAAAAATATTTTAAATTTTTTGCCAAAATATTGATAATATCTCCAAACTATAAACAATTACTTGGGGGTGTTAACAAATGTTTAATTTGTTTCATTCATAGACTATCTAGAATTCCAAGTATTGTTATATTGGAACATATGCAAAGTAAATGTCAAGGTGAGGTGGATAATTGTTTTAGGAATTCATATATTCCTGCATCCTTATTTGTCTGTCATCCCTACTTTTGTCCAAAAACAAAGAGAAAAAATAAATATAATGTCTCAAAAGTAGCAAAATATCATGTTATTATTAGCTGGGGCTATAACAAACTAGTCTGGGCCACTTGGAGTCCTTTTGTTTCTCTGACTAATGACATTAGCAATGACAAGTTGATGTTGGCTGCTGGCAGGGATCTCAGATCGTCATCCTTTCTGCACAGCTTTTTAAGTGTCCTCATGACATGGCACCTGGCTTCCCCAGGATGAGCAATCCAGGAGAGCAAGGTGTAAGCTTCAATGTGTTTTTTGGTGTAGATTTGGAAGTCACAGATAACTTGTTGGCACAATAGGTTATTAACTACATCAATCCTATTCAGTATCAATGAAAACTGCAGAGCACATGAGAATCTTTGGGAGCCATCTTGGATGCGAGCTTCCAAAGGTCCCTATTTATAGATTTTCTATTGGATATTTTAAAACAAATGGTTTATTTTGTATATCTCTAATTTTCAACCATAACATTATGCAAACTTTATTATTATTATTATTTTAGTTTCCAGCAGCTCTTATTTTTCCTAGAATCTGGATACAATTAACTCTGGCAAGGCAATGCTCAATACTGTTTAAGCTTCATATTTTAGATTAGCTACTTAAATATTATAAATGTGAATGCACATTCTCATAACTGGGTAACTAAAATTTGACAAAAATTTACTTAGTATTTATGTAATCACAAAATTTTATATGCAACAGGAGGTTTTATACCATAGAATCTGACCTTACACACTTGTTTACATATAAAACAGTTATTCTTTACTCATCTATCCTAACCTATAAAGTGTTACACCAATGTTTCTCAAGATGTTTCTTAAAACAGATGAGTTCTCAACACAAGGTTAACAAACCTGAAGCTCCACTTCAGAACTACAAACCCATAAACAGAAAACTCTTTCACCAGAAGTAGGTTATGAGCAATTCTTTCCAAAGTAATACTATAGGAAGTTATAAAGTTGACCAAAATAAGACACAGGTTTTTTTTATTATTATTATTTTAAAATTTTTTATTGGAGTATAGTTGACTTACAATGTTGTGTAGTTTCACATAAAGAGCAAGTTCAGTTCAGTCACGCAGTCGTGTCTGACTCTTTGCCACCCCATGAATCGCAGTACGCCAGGCCTCCCTGTCCATCACCAACTCCCAGAGTTCACTCAGATCCCCTGCACCCTGCCCTCACCTCGAAGGCCGTGGCGGTAGGTGTGATGCAGACACTTCAGTCCACTGACAATCTCCTTGTTGACCTGAGGGACAGAAAGTGTTAACAAGAACTTCTGGGGCTGGGCCTGGGGCTGGCTGGTGTCCCCCATGACAGCTCCCTCACCTTGAAGGTAATCTTCACTTTGTAATCTACACCCTCCTTCAGGACAAACACCTGGTTTTTCAGCGCAGCCAACTCCCCTGTTAGGAAAGTGCAGCTAAGCATGAACTCCTGTGAGGATGAGACCCTGAGCCCGGAGCCCCCACGGGAGGCCTGTATCTGTGGGCTCTGCAGTCTGAGGACTTGGAATTGGGTCCTAAGAGGTCCATGGCAATGAGCCCAGGTCTCCATCCCGAAGATCAGTTGCAGGGGAGGTTACCTGTGAGGTCTCTGCCTGGGGCTCCGAGTCACGCCAGGCATCTGGGAGTTACCTGTGAGGTCCATGACGATGGGCCCCGGGGCCTGCTCAGATATCAGTGTCAGCCTGGTCACCTGAACGTTGGGCAGGCTTGGATCTGAAGAGAAACCGGGAGTCTACAGGTGCCCCTACCCCACCCTCCCCCCAGGCCCAGGGCGCAGGCATACCCATGGCGGGCGGCACAGGCCCCAGCAGAGCCCGCTTGTACTTGACAAGGCTCTCGTCGTCTGGATCCAGCTGCTGGATCTCCAGGAGGCTCTTCTTCCCTGGGGCCCGGTACTCGGGCACAGCCTCATCCAGCACCTCTTCCGGTGGCAGCTGCCCCCCCTCTTTGTCGGTCAGGAGGACTGGGGTTTGAGAAGGCCGTGTGAGCAGCTGCTGCCAGCTGACCCTGGCCTTTGCTGGAGTCTGCCATATGGCCAGCTGGGCCTCCCACTGCCCAAAGGAGGGGACTGAAGAGGCAGCCGGTGCAGGCTCTGGAAGCGGGGTGGGCAGGAAGACGCAGACCAGCACCCACACCCAGCCTCTTCAGGAGGGGCCTGGCTAGTGCAGGAGGCTCCCAGAGATAGGCAAGGGACCCCTGGAGGCACCAGCCGCCTTCCCCTGGCCCAACCCTTCGTGCAGAGCCCCTCCCTGACTCTGAGGGCAAAGGTGAGGAGAGGGAAGGGCCCAGATGGGGAGCAGCTCCGGGGTCCGGGGTCCACACTGCAAAGCGGTGACCACTGAGATCTCTTCCCACTGCCCAAAGGAGGGGACTGAAGAGGCAGCCGGTGCAGGCTCTGGAAGCGGGGTGGGCAGGAAGACGCAGACCAGCACCCACACCCAGCCTCTTCAGGAGGGGCCTGGCTAGTGCAGGAGGCTCCCAGAGATAGGCAAGGGACCCCTGGAGGCACCAGCCGCCTTCCCCTGGCCCAACCCTTCGTGCAGAGCCCCTCCCTGACTCTGAGGGCAAAGGTGAGGAGAGGGAAGGGCCCAGATGGGGAGCAGCTCCGGGGTCCGGGGTCCACACTGCAAAGCGGTGACCACTGAGATCTCTGGAGCAGAGGCTGCTCCCCGACGCCCTGCAGGGCCCCTGGCCCCTGTTCCCACAGCGCCTTGGGACAGCTCTGGGTCCCCGCCACACTGCCTGGAACTAGCTTCCCTGAATGCCTCCCCACGGCGCGTGGGGTTCCCCCACACGATGTTTGGTTCTCGCTAAACCCCTCTGTTTATGTTCTGAGGCCACCGCCCCAGGTGCCTCCAGACCCCGCCAGCTGAGCCCTGTCCCCAGGCCTTAATGGGGGTCACTCCCAGTCCTTCGCACAGTCCCGGGAGCTGGCTCCCATGGTGCCCTGGGGCCAGGTCTCTGAGTCCCTGCCCACTGCGCCCCGGTCTCCGCGGGCTCCTCACCCTCCCCAAGGGGCGCGAGCCCCACCCAAGGGAGAGCGGACCTCCGAGGCAGGTTCCGCAGGGAGAGGGGCCCCCTGCGGTCCTGGCTTCACA
>SJXQ01012675.1:0-60359 GCA_006408695.1 Aepyceros melampus | reverse complement strand
TTTTTGAGTTCCCTTGCTGCTGCTGCTGCTGCTGCTAAGTCGCTTCAGTCGGGTCCGACTCTGTGCGACCCCATAGACGGCAGCCCACCAGGCTCTGGGATTCTCCAGGCAAGAACACTGGAGTGGGTTGCCATTTCCTTCTCCAATGAGTTCCCTTGAGCTGCTGTAACTAACTGCAGGCTCACAATCAAAGTGCAACAGAGGAGGGGAGAGGTCTGGGTGAGGCTCAGGACATTCGCAGCCTGAGTGAGTGAGTCGCTCAGTCCTGTCCTACTCTTCACTCATGGACTGTAGCCTGCCAGGCTCCTCTGTCCTGGAATTCTCCAGGCAATCAGCAACCTAGGAGGAGGCAAGCCCATCGCACAAGCTCTCGGCTGAAATTACAGGGTTGTAAGGATTTGCTGTCAGTTCCCAGGCAGTCACTTCACAGGGGAGCTGATGTCTCACAGACAGCGTTCTTCCTCCTTTTCAACCCTGCCTTGCTTTTGCTTAGAAGACCGGCTGCAGAAAGGGATCACCCCATAGATAAGTAACCGTCAGCTGAGCTTTGGTTACCGGGCCGGTCGTCTGACAGGCGCTGTCCTAGTAACAGGACGTGGATCTCTGACCGTGGCTAGCGGCAGCTCACGAACATCCTGTCTTAGCATATTTTAAAATTACTCCCCAGGCAACCCATGAAGCAATGGCTGGCTCGCCTCCCGAGCAGCTAACGAGGGGTGGGAGTTAATCCTGTCCTGGGGGAAAAGCGCGGCTGCACTGAAGCCCGGGCTGCTTGAGTCGGATCTGCTCGGAGCGCCTCCACCCACCGGGCGGCGCGGACACGCGCAGACCCCAATGCCGGGCGGTGGGGCGAGCACGATCGGGCCCTAGGGGCTGGGGTCTCCTGGGACCCCGCGGCGGCGCGGACACAAGCTGCGGGCAGGGAGGAGGCGGACCGCGCGAGCCCCGCGGCGCGCACGCGCGAGGAGGACGAGGACGCGCTACTCACCTGCTGCCGCGCCCTCGCGAGGCTGCCGGAGCTGCTGCCGCGCCGCCGCAGGCCGCGCGGGCCCGCCTCGGCGTCACTTCCGGTCGGGTGGGGCGGGCCAGGAGGAAGCGCCCCGGGTTCGGCCCCGCCTTGCGGTCTGCATGGTTGCCGAGCAACACTGCTGGCGGGGTGGGTCCGCCCGGCAAGTTGCATTTGGGGCTTTGGCTGCTCTGCTGCGGTGCCGCGGTTGTCGGCGCGTTGGAGCCTCTTTCGTAGGTTTTCCTTGTTTGGGCCGACGCTTCCTCTCCCGGAAGTGCCTATTCTGGTCGTTGGTCCAGTTTTCTTCTCAGTGGGCTGTGTTTTCGTACTGTTTCTTGCTACTGCTACTGCTAAGTCACTTCAGTCGTGTCCGACTCTGTGCGACCCCATAGACGGCAGCTCACCAGGCTCCCCCGTTCCTGGGATTTTCCAGGCAAGAACACTGGAGTGGGTTGCCATTTCCTTCTCTAATGCATGAAAGTGAAAAGTGAAAGTGAAGTCGCTCAGTCGTGTCCGACCCTCAGCAACTCCATGGACTGCAGCCCTCCAGGCGCCTCCATCCATGGGATTCTCCAGGCAAGATTACTGGAGTGGGGTGCCATTGCCTTCTCCGAGCGCTCAGGAATGTTAAATTCTTGTTGGTTGCTTGTGTCGTTAAGTATCTCGTTTTACGCCTTGTCTTTTCAGTTTATGGGTTTCTATTTCAATATATGCAGATGACACCACCCTTATGGCAGAAAGTGAAGAGGAACTAAAAAGCCTCTTGATGAAAGTGAAAGAGGAGAGTGAAAAAGTTGGCTTAAAGCTCAACATGCAGAAAACGAAGATCATGGCATCTGGTCCCATCACTTCATGGGAAATAGATGGGGAAACAGTAGAAACAGTGTCAGGCTTTATTTTTTGGGGCTCCAAAATCACTGCAGATGGTGACTGCAGCCATGAAATTAAAAGACGCTTACTCCTTGGAAGAAAAGTTATGACCAACCTAGATAGCATATTCAAAAGCAGAGACATTACTTTGCCAACTAAGGTCCGTCTAGTCAAGGCTATGGCTTTTCCTGTGGTCATGTATGGACATGAGAGTTGGACTGTGAAGAAGGCAGAGCACTGAAGAATTGGTGCTTTTGAACTGTGGTGTTGGAGAAGACTCTTGAGAGTGCCTTGGACTGCAAGGAGATCCAACCAGTCCATTCTGAAGGAGATCAGCCCTGGGATTTCTTTGGAAGAAACAATGCTAAAGCTGAAACTCCAGTACTTTGGCCACCTCATGGGAAGAGTTGAAAAGACTCTGGAAAAGACTCATTGGAAAAGACTTTGATGCTGGGAGGGATTGGGGGCAGGAGGAGAAGGGGACAACCGAGGATGAGATGGCTGGATGGCATCACTGACTCGATGGACGTGAGTCTGTGTGAAGTCCGGGAGTTGGTGATGGACAGGGAGGTGTGGCATGCTGCGATTCATGGGGTGGCAAAGAGTCGGACACGACTGAGCGACTGAACTAAACTGAACTGAAGCGACTTAGCAGCAGCAGCAGCAGCAGCAAGAACAGGCCCCAAATTTGAGAAAACTAAAGCTAATAAAAGTAGGCTATTTACATGGCCAATAAGCACATGAAAATATGCTCAACTTCACTAATTATTAGAGAAAAGCCAAACAAAACTACAGTGAGCTATCACCTCACACCAGTTAGAATGGCCATCATTAAATTGTCTACAAATAATAAATGCTGGAGAGGGTGTGGAGAAAAGGGAATCCTCCTACAGTGTTGGTGAGAATATAAATTGGTGTAGCCACTGTGGAAACAGTATGGAGGTTCCTCAAAATCTAGAGTTGTTATATAATCCAACAATCACACTCCTGGGCATATATCTAGAGAATAGAATGGCCATCATTAAATTGTCTACAAATAATAAATGCTGGAGAGGGTGTGGAGAAAAGGGAATCCTCCTACAGTGTTGGTGAGAATATAAATTGGTGTAGCCACTGTGGAAACAGTATGGAGGTTCCTCAAAATCTAGAGTTGTTATATAATCCAACAATCACACTCCTGGGCATATATCTAGAGAAAACTCTAATTCAAAAATATACATGCAGCCCAATGTTCATAGCAGCACTATTTACAATAGCTAAGACATGAAGCAACCTAAACATTCAACCTAAATGTCCACTGACAGATGAATGAATAAAGAAAATGTATAGCCATTTTTTATCCATCCTCTCTCTCTACATGCACACATACATATATACACACTGGAATATTACTTGGTCATAAAAAAGGATGAAATAATGCCATTTGCAGCAACATGGATGGATCTAGAGATTATCATACTACGTGATACGATATCAGTCATATGTGGAATCTAAAATATGATACAAGTCAACTTATTTACAAATAGAAACAGACTCACAGATTAAAAAAACAAACATATGGTTACCACAAGAGAATGTTGGGGGTAGGGAGGGATAAAATAGGATTTGAAGATTGGCAGATGAGAGCTACAGTGTATAAAGCAAACAACAAGGTCCTACTGTATAGCACAGAAACTATATCCAATATCTTATAATAAGCTATAAGGAATATGAAAAAGAAAATATGTATAACTGAGTCTGTTAGCTTGCTGTATACCAGAAACTAACACATTGTAAATTACACTTCAATGAAAAAAAAATAGAATAGGCTATTCAAAATATAAGAAGTCATAAATAGGCACCATGGGAACATACACCCAGATTAGAGGCCAGTTCTGCTTTGGGTATTTGTAGTTTCTCCAATATCAGGTAGTCAGTCACCCCTCCTTAAAAATCTCACACGGGCGATGTTTATTGCCATGATGTTTATACTCAGCATCTGAAACTCTCTCCTACTTTGGGGAACAAATGTTATGTTATGAGTTTCAATAGGAAACAGTGCCTATTTCTCACTTTAGAGGCAGAAAATGCCAGATGCTTATTCCCCAGCTTCCTTATTGGAACGTTATGCCACAATATGGGTAAAGCCAATGAGAAATACCTGCCTCGGGGACCCAAAGAGATATATATATTGCAGAGAGTCCTCCTTAATAGTGGCATCAGCAGCAACATCAAGTGGGGAGCAGCTTTAGGTGACATGGTTTTGGCCATGGTCCCAGCTGCTTCCTGCCCTCCCCATTCTTATGTTTCACATTTGTGGGAATTACCAAATATTGTTTCAAAAAATTTCTTTCTCACACACTCCCTTAATTTTTTTTTCTCTGAAATCAGCCAGAATTAGTTTTTGTTGTGTGAAACTTGTGATCAAATTGTAGCTCTGACATCCCAGTCACATGTAAACTGCTATTTTAGTTCCTTAATAGTGGCATCAGCAGAACATCAAGTGGGGAGCAGCTTTAGGTGACATGGTTTTGGCCATGGTCCCAGCTGCTTCCTGCCCTCCCCATTCTTATGTTTCACATTTGTGGGAATTACCAAATATTGTTTCAAAAAATTTCTTTCTCACACACTCCCTTAATTTTTTTTTCTCTGAAATCAGCCAGAATTAGTTTTTGTTGTGTGAAACTTGTGATCAAATTGTAGCTCTGACATCCCAGTCACATGTAAACTGCTATTTTAGGGGGCCTGAAGGGCACTTTGAAATTTTGAGTAGTTTTCTTAAGCATTAAATATGACTCTATCCTGCATTTAAACCTTAGGAAGGATGCCCACATCTGTTTTGATCATTGATCCTCATTGTAACACTTAAATAATTGGTGCATGTATTATAAATCCAATTTTACATCTTAGAAAACAGAGGCACAGTGAACCAGAGTGCTTTGCCCAAGTAGTAAGTCCACTTGATGGCAAAGCTGAGAACGTTGAAACCCAGCCCCAGATCTTCCTCTCCTTTCTTTGCTAAATCTTTATTGTGAAAGCCAAAGAAAAGCAGAGAGAAAAGTCCAGGATCAGAAGTCGATTCATATAGAGAGCAGAAAGGTAAAACTAGCATCAAAATGACTTGAGGCAGCCACTTTTGTCAAGGCAGCCCCTCAGCTCAAAACGGGACCTGAATGCAGCACAAAGGGTTTTTAGTTTCCTCACTTGTTTTGCTGCAAAAAAGACAAATCAAGAGATTCCACCTTTTTCTATAGCCAACTTAGACTGTGACCAATTGTGAAGAGCAGTGATGAAATAGTCAATCATCAATTCTCTGTGTTTAAGAATAACCTTTGCCAGATTATCTTAAGGGGAACAATTACTGCTAAAAACACAATCATGGAGTAGTAATCAGAAAGGCTTTCGCTAATACAATTCCCAAAGAAGATATTTGTACTGAATAACATCCTTAAAGCAAACCTACTTTGCAGAATACATTGCAGTTTCCTTTTAATGCTTCTGCTTTTATAAAACTCAAATCTGTAAAAAGTAACTTGAGCAATCATGGCTCCCAGGATATCAACCCCTAAACAGTCATATGCATTTAATGAGAACTTCAAGGAACGTTCCTTAATTTGGAAGAGGTACTGTCTATAGGCAATGACTGTAGTTATTGCAGGCAACCACTGAGAATTCAGCTGTTGTGTTAAAAACAAAAGGTCGGATTCCATCTTGGAGTTTCTCACAGATTATGTTCTATTCACACACACAAATAACAAAATGCTTTGGGAAGTTGTTTTTTTCGTGTGTGTACTGCTTTAATTCCAGTTTTTCTCTACTTAATTCCATTTTTTCTCTAAATTTATGCATTTAATGAGAACTTCAAGGAACGTTCCTTAATTTGGAAGAGGTACTGTCTATAGGCAATGACTGTAGTTATTGCAGGCAACCACTGAGAATTCAGCTGTTGTGTTAAAAACAAAAGGTCGGATTCCATCTTGGAGTTTCTCACAGATTATGTTCTATTCACACACACAAATAACAAAATGCTTTGGGAAGTTGTTTTTTTCGTGTGTGTACTGCTTTAATTCCAGTTTTTCTCTACTTAATTCCATTTTTTCTCTAAATTAGTTTACAGATGTGTGGCTGATACTTTATATCCTCCATCACCCCACCGCAGATAATAAACTGCAGAATGAGTGCAATGCAGAAAGCAACCGCTGCCTCTGGTTGTCTGTGGAAGGCTAGGGAATAAGTCTAGCAAAAGGGAAAATCTATTTTTTTTTCTTTTTAATAAAGCTTTTATTTTAAAAGTTTTGGATTCACAGAATTATTTGAAGATAGTGTTATCAAAAGGTGTGGGGGTCTGGCTGCTCACCCACCCAGAAGCTAATAAATAGGCCTGATTGGTGGAAATGAAAGTTTGCTGTATTTCAGATGCCAGCAACTAGGTGGGGGAGGGCTGACGTCTGTCCAAAGGTTGACATTTACTGACAACCAGTGGGGCAAGAGTTTTATATACAGAAGGAGGGGGCTACATGCAGAAATAGAACAGTTAGCTCTGACTGTCATCTTGAAATTGGTCATTGGTGGTCTGACATGGGGTGGGGGGCAAGGACTGTAGGGTCCTACTTCAATAGTGCAGAGTTCCCATATAACCAACACTCAATCTCCCCTATTTCTAGCATCTTACATTCATTATAATTAATAAATCAATATTCATATATTATTATAAACCAAAGGTCACAGTTGATTCTGCCTTCCCTAGTTTTTCTCCTGTCCTTTTTCTGTTCCAGGATCCCATCCAGGTTACCACATTATATTCAGTTCTTATGTCTCCTTAGGCTCTTCTTGGCTCTGACAGTTTCTCAGACTTGCCTCATTTTTAAGGGTTTCTGAGGAGGACTGGCCAGGCATTTCATAGCATGTTCCTCAAATGAGATTTGCCCATATTTTTCTCATGATTAGACTGGGGTTATGGGTTTTGAGGGGGCTTCCCAGGTGGTGCTAGTGGTAAAGCTCACACCTGCCAGTACAGGAGATGTAAGAGACACTGGTTTGATCCCTGGGTTGGGAAGATCCCCTGGAGGAGGGTATGGCAACCCATTCCAGTATTCTTACCTGGAGAATCCCATGGACAGAGGAGTCTGGTGGGTTACCATCCATGGGGTCAAAAAGAGTCAGGCATGACTGAAGAGACTTAGCACGCATGCAAGAATGGGTTTTGGGGAGGAAAACCACAGAGGTAAAGTCTCATTCTCGTTGCATCATACGATCAACATGACCCGTCACTGCTGAAGTTCGGAGAGTCCATTTATTCTCTCACTCTCAGGTACCTTTTTCCAGGCTCCCAAATAACACTGACTTGCTTTTTTTTCCAATTACTGAATTATTGTAATTTCAAAAGTAAAATTGAAGCTCTAACATTCAAAGCGAGAGAGAGTCCCTAAGGTAGGCAGGAATTCTATAAATTCCAAACCTGTAACAGAGGAGAAGGCAGCAAGAGAGAAGCCTTCTTGTCTAGGCTTTTGCCTTTTTCATTGTTCCCTTGACAAATCAAATCACCTCAGACTGAGGAGGTTCTTCCACATCAGCGTATAAACCAGGTGATACTGTCAGTAAAGGACAAGAGGAATTGCCAATTGTGTCAATCACACTGTCCAGTATATTTTTATACAGATTTCATTCGGCTAAATATAGTTGTAATTCATTTCTGTTGCTAAGCATCATATTTTTATTAGGCGAGGTACTCTGTTTGAAAATCCAAACAGTCTGAGTCTTGTAGCAAAGGGCCTGGGAAAAAAAAGAGACAGACTCTAAATGTCAGTGACCTTGGTCAATTTGAGCTTCCAGACGAGTGTGGTACTGTTTCCTAAATCCACCTTACAGATGAGTGTGGGGAATGACCTGTTTTCATCTCGCAGCCTCCCTGATTTTATCACCATCTCTGCGTGTCTTATTTCATAGATCTTCCTGTCAGCTACTGAGAGGCTGAGCTACGACTGCGGCTGCTGAGCTATGTCTCCACAGTCATGCGGCTCAGGTGACGACAAAACAAATGGCTCACTCAGATGAGCGAGGGCTCTCCAGAGCAGGGTGATCTGTAGGAGAGGGGAAGTTGAAAACTGTTTAAAATCCTTCCTTGTGAGGAGACTCTGGGAATATAGTATCAGTGCAAGGAGTCTATGGGTTGCTAAAATTGCAGCAGGTGACCCATGGATGTTTACGTAGAAAATTCTTCTCTGGCAGTTGAAGTAAAGCAGAATGGATGTTTGTCTATCTTGGTGGCTTAAGAATAAACTTTTCTTGAAACAGGCATTGGCTAAATGTATTAGTCAGGGTTCCTAGTTGAACATCAGACACCTCCAGTTGGTCCTTTGAACACAAAAAGAATGTTTTTGCAGAGGTCAGTGGTTGTGACCAGCCACTTATTTTTACATGGCCTGAAAGCCAAGGATAATTGGATACTTTAAAATAGCTGGAGAAAAAAAATTTTAAAGAATATTTCCTGACACACAAACATTATATGAAATTCAAACTTTTTCAGTGTCCATAAATAAAATGCCATTGGAACCCAACCATGCTCATTTGTTTACATACTGTCTTATAGCTGCTTTCATTGCTCCAGTAGAAGAATAGTCTAGTTGTGACAAAGACTATGTGGCCCACAAAGCCTAAAATATTTACTAATACCTTTTAGTTCAGGCAATAAAATGGGCTTCCCTGGTGGCTCAGAGGTTAAAACATCTGCCTCCAATGCGGGAGACCTGGGTTCGATCCCTGGGTCAGGAAGTTCAGGCAATAAAATACCATAGACTGAGTATCTTAAACAACAGAAATTCATCTTCTTGGAGTCCTGGAGACTAGAAGTTCTAGACCAAGGTGCCAGTGATGGTTGACTTCTGGCAAGAGCTCTCCCCTTGGGCTGCAGACAGCTGCCTTCCTGCTGTGTCCTCTCATGGAGGAAAGAGATAGCAAGCTCTCTGGTGTCTCTTCTATAGGACACTACGCCCATCATGAGGGTCCTATTCTCATAACCTCATCTGAGCATAATTACTTCCCAAAGCCCTATCTTCAAATAGCATCACATTGTGGGTTAGGAATCCAACATATGAATTTTGGAAGAACACAATTCCATCTATAGTAACTAGTAATTCTTTTATAGAAAATGTTTGCTAATCTCTGTACTAAAAGGATATTAGGACACATACAGACTCTCCCAAGAAAGCCAGAGAACCAGGCTATACGATGTGTTGGAGGTAACACAGCCAGGACATTCATAAACACCCTGCAAATCGGTTCAGGGAGATTCCACCTCTACCACCCCAAGGTGCTGCCAATACTCCCAGCACCCAGCACTGGACTAGGAACCTTGGCACTGCTGTCTCTGTAAACTGGAGTGTTGCTCTTTGTATCTCACCAGAATGCATTCAGCCACTGACTGCTACTTGTATATAAGGTTCTTTTTTTTAATTAATTTTATTTTGGGGTGGGCTGGGTCTTTCTTGCTGCATACACACTTTCTCTCTTTGCGGAGAGCAGGGGCTACTTTCTAGTTGTGGTGCACGGGCATCTCACTGTGGTGGCTTCTCTTGTTAGGGAGCACAGACTCTAGGGTGCACCAGCAACAGTGATGCAAGGGCTTAGCTGCCCCACATCATGTGGGGAGACCCAGAGATCAAACCCACATCTCCTGTGTCTCCTGCATTGCAGGAGGATTCTTTACCGCTGAGCCACCAGAGAAGCCCTCAAAAGGGGCTATCTAATAGCAAATCACAATGTTAAAATGCCTCTTCCAACATTGCTTGTCCTCTACCACTTCCCCTGAGGATTGTTACCTCTTGAATAAACCCTCTTCTCCTTGGGAAATATCCCCATGTTGCATCCCAATATTTGACAATTTATTTGACCCAGTTTCTTGGATCCAGAGATTGTTTCTAACAAAATTCCCATTTTGGGGAAAAGTGGGTCTCAGATGAAAAACTACTCTGCAGTGACATGACGCGCTTGTCTTTTCTCCTTACCTTGTTAAATTCTCTGTACCAGAGATGAGTCGCTATCACTGCTCCCTACTTTGGAATTAGGATGTGTCTCCTCTATCTGGGTCAAAATTTAATTCTTTCTGATTATAGCACCATGAGAACTTTGGGAGAACTAGAACAAAAAAATTCAGTCTCACGTTCCCCTTATTCTCTTTAAAGTACCATGTCAGGAGAACCTTTACTTTTAGCCAAGATAGGGTAACAGAAACCACATTCGCCTTCTATTTGAGAACAACCAGATTTTCTCCTTTCCCACCTCCACCCCCACCCCAAACCTACAAAAAATCAACCCCAAATATATTTTAAAATGGGTTTCTAAAAGCACTGGACATCAGGCATTGAAAGATAAAAATGTGGGACTTCCCTGGTGGTCCAGTGGCTAAGACTCAGTGCTCCCAATACAGGGGGCCTGGGTTCGACCCTGGTCAGGGAACTAGATCCCACATGCCCCAACTATAGGTCTTTCATGTCACAACTAAGACCTGGCACAGCCAAGTAAAGACTACTAATGAAAGAAAGATACAAGATAAGCCCTATGATTGACCTTGAGAGAAGTTCTAGGTAATAGCATATGGAGGAGGAGCCCAGAAAGTATGTGTTTGTGTTCACTGGTAACACAAGATCTTGAATACTGACTGTTCCCACCAGCTAGACTGGTAAGCCTCAAAATTCACAGGACATTTAGGAAAATACTAAGTATTAATAAGATCTTAGTGGGGAATTGGTCTCACATAACAAATCTTAAAAGCAAGGTGCAAAATATTCAATCTGTTTTCAAATATTGCAAATAATTTTATTGCACCCCAGAACAAAATCCAAGAATATTTATAAGAAAACAAAAATATCCATCACCCAATAGAGTAAAATTCACAATATTTGCATCCAGCAAAAGCTTACGAGCATGCAAAGACACAGGAAATGAGGAGAAAAACTAACCACTTGAAACTGATAGGAAACGGACACAGATATGGGAATTAATGGCAAGGACATTAAAACGTTATTATTATTGTATCCTAAATGTTCAAAACAATTAGCAGAAACATGGGGGAAAATCAAACTTCTAAAGATAAATACTGTGGTATCTGAGAGGAAAATTACATTGATGAGACCAATGGCAGAAGAAAAGATTAATGAATTTTAATACACAGCAACAGAAATGATCCGAAAATGAAACAAAGAGGAAAAAAGGACTTAAAGAAGGGAAAGACCATCAGTGAGACTTAGGACAACTTCAAGCATCCTAAAATACATGTAATTGTGTATTCAAGCTGGAGGAGGGACAGAAAAACTATTTGAAGAAATGATAGCTGACACCCGTGGTGGATTCATGTTGATGTATGGCAAAACCAATACAATATTGTAAAGTAAAAGAAAAAAAAAAGAAATGATAGCTGAAAATATTCTATTTTTGATGAAAACTATAAACTCACAGATCCAAGAAGCTCAATGAATTCCAAGCACAAGAAAAATGAAGAAAACTACACTAAAGCACATCAGAACAAAATTCCTCAAAATCAACGATGAATAAAAATTCTTAAAAGCAGCCACAGAAAAAAGATGCATTATATACAAAAAATCTAAGATAAGGACAACAGAAAATTCCTCATAGAAAACAATTCAAAGATAAGACAGTGGAGTAACATTTTTAAATAATTGAGAGAAAACAAAGTGTCACATAGAAATTTATATCCAGCGAAATATCTTTCAAATAAGAAGTTAGAACAAAGGCTATTTCAGACATACAAAAACTGAAAGAACTCATTACTAATGGACCTGCAGTATAAGAAATGTTAAAGGAAATCTTTCAGGCAGAAGGAAAATATCACCAGACGAAAATATCTTAGAGATATTGTGGGCCCAGTTCCAGAAAACTGCACTAAAGTGAATATCACAATAAAGTGAGTCACACACATTTTTTGATTTCCCGGTGCACACTAAAGTTATGTTTACACTATAATGTAGTCTATTAAGTGTGTGATAGTATGTCTAAAAAAACATTGTGGATACCTTATTTAAAAATACTTTTTGCTAAAAATTAATAGCTGACATCTGATTTTTCAGTGAGTTACAATAGTAATATCAATGATCACTGATCACAGATCACTGTAATAAACATAACAATACAAAAATGTGTGAAATATTGTGAGGTTTACCAAAATGTGATACAGAGACATGATGTGAGAAAATGCATTTGGAAAAATGATGCCAATAGGCTTGAGAGGTGCAGGGTGGTCACAAACCTTAAGTTTGTAAGGAAACCAGAAATATCTGTAAAGCACAATAAAGGACAATATAACTTTATGGATATACACAAGAACGGAGAGCAACAAAGATGGTAACTACCTGACCAATATGTAAAATTTTTTCTTATAAGTTGTATGTCTTTTAAAAGATAATTGATGGTTTAAAAAAATAGTAACAATATATTGTGGGGATTACAACATATGCATAAGTAAAACACAAGAAAACAATAGCATAAGTGTGGGCTACAGTAGCCAAGACATCCTGGAAACAATCTAAATGTCCATCAACAAATGAGTGATAAAGAAGATGTGGTACATATATACAATGGAATATTATTCAGCCATAAAACGAATGAAATAATGCCATTTGCAGCAACTTGGTTGAACCTAGAGATTCTTATACTAAGTGAAGTAAGTCAGAAAGAGAAAGACAAATACCATATGATAGCACTTATATGTAGAGTCTAAAATAGGACACAAATGAATTTACCTACAAAACAGAAACTGACTCACATAGAGAACAGACTTGTGGTTGTCAAAGGGGTGGAGGGTCAGCCATCTTTTTAGTTTTCTGCATACTGGGAAGTGTGTGAGGGAAATCCTCATAGCGGAGTTACTCATGTGAAAATAAAAAAGGGAACCTCATTTAAATTGGAGTCAAGAAGGCCAAAAGGGGGAATTCTCATGCCCTACCATGCACTGATAGCTGCAGATCCCAAATATTAATAGGAACAGGCTACCCTGCTTACTCCTTGGAAGGAAAATTATGACCAACCTAGATAGCATATTCAGAAGCAAGACATTACTTTGCCAACAAAGGTCCATCTAGTCAAGGCTATGGTTTTTCCAGTAGTCATGTATGGATGTGAGAGTTGGACTGTGAAGAAAACTGAGCAATGAAGAATTGCTGCTTTTGAACTGAGGTGTTGGAGAAGACTTGAGAGTCCCTTGGACTGCAAGGAGATCCAACCAGTCCATTCTGAAGGAGATCAGCCCTGAGATGTCTTTGGAAAGAATGATGCTAAAGCTGAACTCCAGTACTTTGGCCACCTCATGCAAAGAGTTGACTCATTGGAAAAGACTCTGATGGTGGGAGGGATTGGGGGCAGGAGGAGAAGGAGATGACAGAGGATGAGATGGCTGGATGTCATCACCGACTTGATGGACATGAGTTTGGGTGAACTCTGGGAGTTGGTGATGGACAGGGAGGCCTGGCGTGCTGCAGTTCATGGGGTGGCAAAGAGTCGGACACGACTGAGCGACTGAAATGAACTGAACTGAACCCTGCATCTCCAATAGGAAGAACATTAATACTTTACTACCCTAGCAGTAGGAAAGATTTTCTCCTGGCCTGTCAATAACCTAGCCAATGAGAGACTGACATAACTCAACCAATGAAAAGCCATGACACTTTGAGCTTCCAGTTTCTTCCAATGGACTCTTCATTTATAACAGTCCAGCTTCTTCTTTTTCTCTATTAGAAAAATGTTCCACTCCTTTATTTCACAAGACTTGCCCATAGTTTTTACTGCAGCATGCTTACCTGATCTGCAATTTTCTGCTATTCCTGAATAAGCCATTTTGTGGTAAAATAACTGGTTACTTTAGTTTTAAGATCAGCACTTCCCTACTCCTGGTAAGTGTCCCTGCCAAGGAATGGGGCTTTGGCCTCAGTCACCTGGATGGGGCTTAAATGTATTTTGTATATCCAGGTTCCCAGGATATTCGTTCCTGCTTCATGAGAGTATAAAACTGAAGATCAGCTATATAGCTTGGGAGGTGTGTGAAAAATAGTGTGAGCATTTCATGTTATGCCTGAAATTACTATAGAACTCTAAGGAGAGCTTGAAAAGAGCATAAAAGTAAAAATTATCCTCTGATAATGTAGTTTCTCCTCATAGGACCTCAGAGAATATTTTCTAACAGAGCTAAGATCTGAATAAAATGAAAAGTGTTACTTTTATCCCGTTGCCCATTACTTGATGGGCAATGTTAGGCTACTCTATTCTTTAGGGACTGGTCACTAGTCTCAGAAATCTTCTCAGTATAGGAACATTTTGTGTGGACATTAAAATAAACCATATTGACTAACCTTGAGTGAAACCCAACTCTATGCTCTGCTCCCCTCCCAAAAGTTCCTAGTGAATTAGTTTGAAAAAAAAAAAAAAGAAACCAAAATGTAATTTGAAAAATAAATATATAAAACATGAAAAATATTCAACAATAAAAAAGGGGAATAGTAATTCCTCATCTAATCTCTGCCCCTTGTTCTCCTCCAGAAAGTGTTGTTAACAATTACTTAATCTATACATGGTATTGACATTTATGTGTATATTATATATATTCAGACACATACAGAGAGAACAGATGGATTGATAAGTATATAAATATAGATATCTCATGTATTCTTTTTTAGATTGTAAATTTCTTCATATATACAAAAGATTATAATGCATAAATGATGGATAAAGATTATGACTAACATGAACACTATTGTATCAGTCTTGGTCCTAGAAACAGATGGCATGCTTAAACTGGGAAATCGAGGCAAGCTGAATAAAATAACTACTTTCAAAGTTGCAAACAGGTTTAGAGGAACCAATAAGAGTAATGGAGTACTCAATGGTTTATCCAGGTTTTGTGGTGTTCTAAAGTTCTACTCTGTTTTTAAAACCTTCTTTAAGGAAAAGGTCAAATGTTTGATATAAAAGAAGGTATATAAATGAATTTAGAATGAGAAAGAGAGCATCAAATCACAAACAGATAAAGCTATAAATACCACAAATACTACAAAATCACAAATATCATATTACTAGTAAATTTATTATATTTCTTTAATACTTTCCCTAATTTTTTTTTTTGTTTTTTTCTTGTTACATAGTCTTTGATCTTCACATGACATTGACTTCATCCTCCAGAGAAAGAATAGAAGCTAATTCAGACTTCCCCCAAGCACAGTTTCTTCTGGGTTCCCTATTCTGTTCAATTGACTCATGAGTTCCTCCCTACAAGAGAATGAGCATAGTCCAGTATCACAGTTAGAAGAACAAATAGTAGCACTTGTCCTGTTGAGCACGGGTCAGAGGTACCATTTTTAAAGAGTAAAGGCCAGAGCATTTTACAAAGCTAAGGAAACTCTCAGTACATCTTCTATGCTTAAGAGTGCTTTTGCCACTGCCTATGCCAGCACTTCTATGGCTCCTTAACCCTTCAAGACAAAGTCTCAACTTCTGCACATGACAAAAGAGGCTCTTCATCCTCCTATTCCTTCTCACTGGCCTGAGCTCATAGTAGAACCTTCCTTCAACTACCTCCACCTGCTCCATACAGTTTATACTCCAGGAACACTCAATTGAACTGGGGTCTCCTGCACTGCAGGAGGATTCTTTACTAGTTAAGCTATCAGGGAAGTCCCCACAAACACTCAGCCACTTACAATTCCAGAACATCCTAGTTCAGTCCCATTCCTGAGCCTTTCCATATGATGGTCTCTGCTTGGAATACTCTCCTCAGTTTGTCCAGCAAACCCACCCTGTGGCTTCAAGTCACAGATGAAATGCTAGCCCTCCTACAAAGCTTTCTTTCACTCCCGTAGACACACTTCAGGTTTTCTTAAGCACTCCTTTGTTACGTACTGACACAATAATCTGACAGTAATGCAACTGTTTGCTTATCTCCTCACTGTGAGTGTGTGCTAAGCTGCTTCAGTCAAGTCCTACTCTGTAACCCTATGGACCCTAGGTTGCCAGGCTCCTCTGTCCATGGGATCCTCCAGGCAAGCACACTGGAGTGGGTTGCCATTTCCTCCTCCAGGGGATCTTCCCAACCTAGGGATTGAATACATGTCTCCTTCATTTGCAAGTGGTTCTTTATATTAGCCCACCTGAGAAGTCCTTATCTCCTCACTAGCCTGTAACTTTCTGGAGATCACAGACTGAGCTTTCCCATCCTTGGATCACAGGCACCTGCACAGGGCCTGGCACACAGTAGGAATTCAATACATGTGTTTTCAATGAATGAGCATTGAATAGATTTCTATAGGCCTAGCATTGTCTGCCCAGGGACGGGGGAGCCTGGTGGGCTGCCGTCTATGGGGTCGCACAGAGTCGGACACGACTGAAGCGACTTAGCAGCAGCAGCAGCAGCATTGTCTGCTTACATTCATACATCCAACCAACTACTTGATATCACTACTTGATTGTTTCACTGGAATGCCCTCAATTTTCACTGGTATCTCTTAATTTCTCCCCTTTCCCAGTGCCCCAGTTATTATAGCTATGTAACAAACCACCTTGATTTTTTTAAATTGATGTATAGTTGATTTACAATGTTGTGTTAGTTAGTTTCAGGTGTACAGTAAAGTGACCCATATATATAAATATATATATATATTTCAGATTCTTTTCCATTTTAGGTTATTATAAGATATTGAATATAGTTCCCTGTTTATACAGCAGGTCTTTGTTGTTTATTTTACATATAGTAATGTGTATTTGCTAATCCTATCAGTTCAGTTCAGTTGCTCAGTCATGTCCAACTCTTTGCTAACCCCATGGACAACAGATGCCAGGCTTCCCTGTCCATCACCAACCCTGGAGCTTGCTCAGACTTATGTCCACTGAGTCAGTGATGCCATCCAACCATCTCATTTTTGTCGTCCCCTTCTCCTCCTGCTTTCAATCTTTCCCAGCATCAGGGTCTTTTTCAATGAGTCAGTTCTTCACATAAGGTGGCCAAAGTATTGGAGTTTCAGCTTCAGCATCAGCCCTTCCAATGAATATTCAGGACTGATTCCGTTTAGGATTGACTGGTTTGATCTTCTTGGTGTCCAAGGGTCTCTCGAGAGTCTTCTTCAACACCACAGTTCAAAAGCATCAATTCTTTGATGCTCAGCTTTCTTTATGGTCCAACTCTCACATTCATACATGACTACTAGAAAAACCATAGCCTTGACTAGACAGACTTTTGTTGGCAAAGTAATGTCTCTGCTTTTCAATATGCTATCTAGGTTGGTCATAACTTTCCTTCCAAGGAGTAAGTGTCTTTTAATTTCATGGCTGCAGTCACCATCTGCAGTGATTTTGGAGCCCCCCAAAATAAAGTCTGACACTGTTTCCACTGTTTCCCCATCTATTTGCCATGAAGTGATGGGACCGGATGCCATGATCTTCATTTTCTGAATGTTGAGCTTTAAGCCAACTTTTTCACTCTCCTCTTTGAATTTCATCAAGAGGCTCTTTAGTTCCTCTTCACTTTCTGCCACACAGGTGGTGTCATCTGCATATCTGACGTTATTGATAGTTCTCCCAGAAATCTTGATTCCAGCTTGTGCTTCATCCAGCCCAGCGTTTCTCATGATGTACCCTGCATATAAGTTAAATAAACACGGTGACAGTATACAGCCTTGACGTACTCCTTTTCCTATTTGGAACCAGTGTGTTGTTCCATGTCCAGTTCTAACTGTTGCATCCTGACCTACATACAGGTTTCTCAGGAGGCAGGTCAGGTGGTTTGGTATTCCCATCTCTTGAAGAATTTTCCACAGTTTATTATGATCCACACAGCCAAAGGCTTTGGCATAGTCAATAAAGCAGAAATAGATGTTTTTCTGGAACTCTCTTGATTTTTTGATGATCCAGCAGATGTTGGCAATTTTATCTCTGGTTCCTCTGCCTTTTCTAAAACTAGCTTGAACATCTGGAAGTACATTGTTCACATAATCAATTAAAAAAGTATACAACACCCTTGTTTAGACTAGTGAGGGGGGTACTCTCCATCCCCCTTCTGATGTCTATGTCAGAGGCTTTCTCTATCCCTTTTTCACTTTAATAAAACTCTGCTACACAAAAGCTCTCCAAAAGTCTGTTTCCTCAGTCCTGTGTAAGTTCTGGTGGCTCTATGGTGGGGTTAATGGTGACCTCCTCCAAGAGGGCTTATGCCATACCCAAGTCTACTGTATTAACCCCACTATAGAGCCACCAGAACTTACAAAGGACTGGGGAAACAGATTCTTGGAGGGTACAAACAAAAGCTCGTGTGCACCAGGACCCAGGAGAAAGGAGCAGTGACCCCAAAGAGACTGACCTAGACTTGCCCATGAGTGTCCAGGAGTCTCAGCTGAAGCCAGTGGGTCAGCAGTGGCCTGCTCCAGGGTTGGGGCACTGCGTGCAGCAGTGTGTGCATGGGACCTTTTGAACCTTTTGAAGGAGGCACCATTATTTTCATTACCTCCACCATAGTTTGGCCTCAGGTCAAATAACAGGGAGGGAACACAGCATCAACAGAAAATTGCATTAAAGATTTACTGGGCATGGCCTCGCCCATTAGAACAAGACCCAGTTTCCTCCTCAGTCAGTCTCTCCCATCAGGAAGCTTCCATAAGCCTCTTCTCCTTCTCCATCAGAGCGCAGACAGAATGAAAACCACAATCACAGAAAACTAACCAATCTGATCACATGGACCACAGCCTTGTCTAACTCAATGAAACGATGAGCTATGCCGTGAAGGGCCACCCAAAACAGACAGGTCATGGTGGAGAGTTCTGACCAAACATGGTCCACTGGAGAAGGGAATAGCAAACCACTTCAGTATTCCTGCCTTGAGAACCCCATGTTCAGTTCAGTCGCTCAGTTGTGTCCGACTCTTTGCGACCCCATGAACAGTATGAAAAGGCAAAAAGATAGGACACTGAAAGATGAACTCCCTAGGTTGGTAGGTGCCCAATATGCTACTGGAGATCAGTGGAGAAATGACTCCAGAAAGAATGAAGAGATGGAGCCAAAGCAAAAACACACCGAGTTGTGGGTGTGACAGGTGATGGAAGTAAAGTCTGATGCTGTAAAAAACAATATTGCATCAGTTCAGTTCAGTTCAGTTGCTCAGTCGTGTCCGACTCATTGCGACCCCATGAATCGCAGCATGCCACGCCTCCCTGTCCATCACCAACTCCCGGAGTTCACACAGACCCACACCCATGGAGTCAGTGACGCCATCCAGCCGTCTCATCCTCGGTCGTCCCCTTCTCCTCCTGCCCCCAATCCCCCCCAGCATCAGAGTCTTTTCCAAGGAGTCAACTCTTCATATGAGGTGGCCAAAGTACTGGAGCTTCAGCTTCAGCATCATTCCTTCCAAAGAAATCCCAGGGCCCATCTCCTTTAGAATGGACTGGCTGAATCTCCTTGCAGTCCAAGGGACTCTCAAGAGTCTTCTCCAACACCACAGTTCAAAAGCATCAATTCGCCAGTGCTCAGCCTTCTTTACAGTCCAACTCTCACATCCATACATGACCACAGGAAAACCATAGCCTTGACTAGACGGACCTTAGTTGGCAAAGTAATGTCTCTGCTTTTGAATATGCTATATAGGAACCTGGAATATTAGGTCCACGAATCAAGGCAAATTGGAAGTGGTCAAACAGGAGATGGCAAGAGTGAACATCAATATTTTAGGAATCTGTGAACTAAAATGGACTTGAATGGGTGAATTTAATTCAGATGACCCTTATATCTACTACATGGGCAAGAATCCCTTAGAAGAAATGGGGTAGCCCTCATAGTCAACAAGAGTCCAAAATGCAGTACTTGGATGCGATCTCAAAAATGACAGAATGATCTCTGTTCATTTCCAAGGCAAACCATTCAATATCACAGTAATCAATCTATGCCCTGACCACTAATGCTGAAGAAGCTGAAGTTGAACGGTTGGTTCTATGAAGACCTACAAGACCTTCTAAAATGAACACCCAAAAAAGATATCCTTTTCATTATAGGGGACTGGAATGCAAAAGTAGGAAGGCAAGAGATAGCTGGAGTAAAGGCAAATTTGGCCTGGGAGTACAAAACGAAGCAGGTCAAAGGCTAACAGACTTTTGCCAAGAGAATGCGCTCGTCATAGCAAACACCTGCTTCCAACAACACAAGAGAAGACTGCACATGGATATCACCAGGTGGTCAATGTTGAAATCAGACTGATTATATTCTTTGCAGCCAAAGATGGAGAATCTCTATACAGTCAGCAAAAACAAGACCAGGAGCTGACTGTGGCTGAGATCATGAACCCATTATTGCCAAATTCAGATGAATTGAAGTAAGTAGGGAACACCACTAGACTATTCAAGTATGACGTAAATCAAATCCTTAATGATTATACAGTGGAAGTGACAAATAGATTCAAGGGATTAGATCTAGACAGAGTGCCTGTAGAACTATGGACAGAAGTTCACGACATTGTACAGGAGGCAGGGATCAAGAACATCCCCAAGAATAGGAAATGCAAAAAAGCAAAATGGTTGTCTGAGGAGGCCTTACAAATAGCTGAAAAAAGAAAAGATGCAAAAGGCAAAGGAGAAAAGGAAAGATCTACCCATTTGAATGCAGAGTTCCAAAGAATAATAAGGAGAGATAAGAAAGCCTTCCTCAGTGATCAATGCAAAGAAATAGAGGAAAAGAATAGAATAGGAAAGACTAGAGATCTCTTTAAGAAAATTAGAGATACCAAGGGAACATTTCATGCAAAGATGGGCATAATAAAGGAAAGAAATAGTATGGACCTAACAGAAGCAGAAGATATTAAGAAGAGGTGGCAAGAATACATAGAAGAACTGTACAAAAAAGATCTTCATGACCCAGATAACCACGATGGTGTGATCATTCACGTAGAGCCAGACATCCTGTGATGTGAAGTCAAGTGGGCCTTAGGAAGCATCACTACGAACAAAGCTAGTGGAGGTGATGGAATTCCATTTGAGCTATTTCACACCCTAAAAGATGATGATGTGAAAGTGCTGCACTCAATGTGCCAGTAAATTTGGAAAACCCAGCAGTGGCCACAGGATTGAAAAGGTTAGTTTTCATTTCAATCTCAAAGAAAGACAATGCCAAAGAATGCTCAAACTACCACACAGTTGCACTCATCTCACACATTAGCAAAGTAATGCTCAAATTCTGCAGGCAAGTTTTCCATAGAATGTGAACCATGAAATTCCAGATGTTCAAGCTAGATTTAGAAAAGGCAGAGGAACCAGAGAGCAAATTGCCAACATCCGTTGGATCATCAAAAAAGCAAAAGAGTTCCAGAAAAACATTTACTTCTGCTTTATTGACTACTCCAAAGCCTTTGACTGTGTGGATCACAATGAACTGTGGAAAATTCTGGAAGATATGGGAATACCAGACCACCTGACCTGCCTCCTGAGAAACCTGTATGCAAGTCAAGAAGCAACAGTTAGAACTGGACATGAAACAATAGATAGGTTCCAAATTGGGAAAGGAGTACATCAAGGCAGTATATTGTCACCCTGTTTATTTATCTTATATGCAGAGTACATCATGAGAAACACTGGCATGGAAGAAACAGAAGCTGGAATCAAGATTGCTGGGAGAAATATCAATAACCTCAGATATGCAGATGACACCACCCTTATGGAAGAAAGCAAAGAGGAACTAAAGAGCCTCTTGATGAAACTGAAAGAGGAGAGTGAAAAAGTTGGCTTAAAACTCAACTTCAGAAAACAAAGATCATGGCATCCGGTCCCGTCACTTCATGGGAAATAGATAGGGAAACAATGGAATTAGTGATAGACTTTACTTTCTTGGGCTCCAAAATCACTGCAGATGGTGATTGCAGCCATGAAATTAAAAGATGCTTGCTCCTTGGCCAAAAAGTTATGATCAACCTAGACAGCACATTAAAAAGCAGAGACATTACTTTGCCAACAAAGGTCTGTCTAGCCAAAGCTATTGTTTTTCCAGTAGTCATGTATGGCTGTGAGAGTTGGACTATAAAGAAAGCTGAGGGCTGAAGAATTGATGCTTTTGAACTGTGGTGTTGGAGAAGACTCTTGAGAGTCCCTTGGACTGAAAGAGATGCCACCAGCCCATCCTAAAGGAAATCAGTCCTGAATATTCATTGGGAGGACTGATGGTGAAGCTGAACTCCAATACGTTGGCCACCTGATGAGAAAAAATGACTCATTTGAAAAGACCCTGATGCTGGGAAAGATTGAAGGCAGGAAAAGAAGGGGATGACAGAGGATAAGATGGTTGGATGGCATTACTGACTCTATGGACATGAGTTTGAGTAAGCTCCGGGAGTTGGTGATTAACAGGGAAGCCTGGCATGCTGCAGTCCCTGGGGTCGCAGAGAGTCAGACACGACTGACTGAGCGACTGAACTGAACTGAACTGACACAAAAACTCTTGAGTGATCAAGCCTGGTCCCTGATTCCAAAGCTAAATCTTCTTCAGAGATCATGAATCTGACATTATTCCCCTTAAGCTTTCAGTAGGTAAATAAATATATAGATAGATGCATCCAATGGCAGCAGAAAAAAAAGTTATTTCTTCCTCAGTGCCTCTTTAGCGATGAAGAAAAAGTAATTCTTAAGAATTCTTCTCCCAAGACAGCCAAAATCCAATTCTCAGACTTCTTGAGATTCCAGCATCTAGATCCAGTTCCCAAAAGGACCTGTCTTCTTGATCACACTCTGTCCCTGGAGAAGTCATTCTTGTCAAATGATCAAAGCTATATATCACTTATATGTCTTAGAGGAGGTGACCTCATTAAACCACACTTGTTTCTGATGCACGGAGAAGTCTGTGTTGGGTTTCTTAGGATCCCCATTTTTATACAGGCAGCCATCTGCAGCCCAGTCTAACCATCCACTTTTAGATCATCTCTGCAAACATTGTGCAATTCCAAACATTCAAAGACACAGACACAATGGTTTCTAAACATTTTGGATTTGTTACAACACTACATTTATCCTTTTAACTCCCCACTCACCTAAGAGCTATAGGCATATATTTGATTTTCCTGAACTAAAAAGAATCACAATGAAGTGATTTTGAAAGCATTTTTGAGACTTTTGCCAATTTCTTTAGCTTTGTCAACAGCCTCAGGTGTCAAAAGACCAGCACTCCTTATCACCCATCTAAAGGCCTCTTGACAATCTCATTAGTACTGAAGGTAGGTTTACCATTTCATTTGGCCTTTTCAAGATGTTATTTTTTCCCCTTTTATTCACACTAGATCTTCAGCCAAGAAAATGTACTCCCAGCTTCCCTTCGAGGAAGATTTTGCTTTTATTGTTTTTACTGCACTTATTTTTCTTTCTTTTTTTTCCTTATGATAGCTTGCCATATTCCCTCTCAATTTTGTTCTTATAATGTTATTTAACCCTTTGATACCTGCTACCTTTATTGATAACAAAATGGTAGCTGATTTGTCTCTTCCCTTTGAAACTTAGGAAGGATTTGTCAAGCGTGATGTTTAAAAAAAAAACACACAACTGTATTTGTTTGGCAGAGAGTCACTGCTGTATTTGTGATGCTTCCCTCCATTACTTTTCCCACGACTGACAGTTTTTTGGTCTATTTCACTGGCTGCTGTGTCGTGTTCCCTTACACTGTCTCATCCCCAATGGTTTGGTAGCAAGTCTGCGTGATGAATGAGTCTTGGTGAACTGGAAATCATAGTTAACACTTGGAGTCCTCCACTCTCTCCCTCAACCATGTATAGGCCACCTCATATCCTTTTTCTGCAACTTACTCTAATACATATTCATCTGTCTACAAGATGAGATTGTAGAAACCTTAGTTAAAGACTATGAAACCTTAGTGAAGTCGCTCAGTCATGTCTGACTCTTTGCAACCCCATGAACTGGGATCCTCCGTACATGGGATTTTCCAAGCAAGAGTACTGGAGTGGGTTGCCATTTCCTTCTCCAGGGGATCTTCCTAACCCATGGATCGAACCTGGGTCTCCCCCATTGTAGGCAGATGCTTTACCATCTGAGCCAGCAGGGAAGTCCCAAGACTATGAAACTTTAGTAAATACAAAACATGGTTGCCATATCTAGGATTTTCTCAGCTACCTCTTTCCCCATGTGGAGTTTGCACTGTTAAAATTTAAGTTTTCTGATATCTAAAGGCTAGTTTTCTGGTTAGGCCAAAGAAAGCATGAATGTTAATGAGCAACATTTTAATCAACTCTCTCAAGCTTTACCACACCACTCAACTATTTTATTGCTAAGAAGGATTCTACAAACTCTTTTTAGATGGAAATCCATTGGACTGGTGCGTTACAGACCAACCTTGAGAACAGTTTAATGTGATTGGGCTTTTATTGTTTTCAGTGCTTTCAAAGAAAGGCAAATATTTACTACATCTGATACTTTGTCTCTAGTCAACTGATGTTTTAAAAAGACAAGGTCTCTTTGAGCACTTTATTTTCTTCTAAGTACTCAGAAAAGTATTCTGTTCTGCAATGCTCTCATAATGTTCCATCTGTTCTGATTTTTCAGAGGCTTTTTTTTCTTCTTTTTTATAAAAATCTCCTCAGAAAATTCAATGAAAGAAGGTAAAGGCTTTGCTGCCAGTAAATTTTTGTTTCTCTTCTTTCTGGGAAAGAGCCAGTTTGAGTTTAAAAATAGACCTGAGAAATGTCTAGCTTGAGATTCATTCAATCCACTAATATTTGCTCTAGAATAATAAAGGGGATTTGATACATCTGAACTAAACTGATCCCCGTATTTGTCACCTTTCCATTTCAGATCAAATAAAACACCAAAGCAGCCTTCTGTCGAAGCAAAATTCATTATGTCAACCGCCCCCTCTTTCTTATTTTTAATTTATCCTGAAAAAAGTGAAGTTGGCAACTTAGGTCATTCAAAATGCCCCATGTTAAACGTTTATGAATTGATGCTATTTATTATTAATTTCCAGTAGCAGTTACTATGGTTCTAATATCAAATACCCACTAAGAGAAAAATATTGGGGCAGTCAAGAAATGACTTAATTTTAAAGTTTTTTAAAAATGATATTATTGAGGTATAATTGATATCAATAAATGTCACAAAATCTAAGTATATGATCAATGAATCCTTTTAAGTGCATATAATTGTTTAACTGCCCTCGCAATTATGGATAGAGAATTTCCATCAGCCCAAAAGTTTACCTTTGCTTCTTTGTAATTTCTTTCCTATCTTTGGCAACAACTCATCACCTTTCAGTAACTCTACTTTTTACTTTTCTAGAATATTACATAAATGGAATCTCACAGTGTATGTTCTTTCATAGTCTGCCTTCTTTTGCTTAGCATGATTTTGGGACTCATTCATATTGTTGCCTGATTCAGTAGTATGTTGGTTTTTATTGCTGAGTAGTATTCCATCATTTGGATATAGCACAGTCTACCCATTCACAAGCTGATGAACATTTGTGTGTTTCCAGGGACTTCCCTTGTGGTCCAGTGATTAAGAATCTGCCTTCCAACGCAGGGGATGTGGCTCAATCCCTAGTCAGGGAACTAAGACCCAGCATGCTTGGGGCAACTAAGCCTGAGTGCCACGACTAGAGAAAGCCTGCATGCAGCAAGGAAGACCCAGCACAACCAGAAAAAAAAAAAAAAAAGAAAGAAACTGGATGTCTCCAGTTTTTGATTACTCATAAAGTTGTTAGGAATATTCAAGTACAAATCTTTCAGTGAAATATATATTCATTTCTCTTGCATGAATACCTAGGAGTGGATTGCTGGGTCTGATGGTAAGTGTTTGCTTAATTTTATAGGATGACCAGTCTTCCAGAGTAAATGTACCATTTTGGCTTCCCACCAGCAGTGTACAAACACTGTGGTTGCTCCATATCCTTATCAACACTTGTTATTGTTGGTCCTTTTTATTTTAGCCATTTTTGTGCTGATGTAGTGGTATTTCATTGCTATTTTAATTTGCACTTCCCTAATGACTAAAGGTATTAAAAATTTGTTCATGTACTTATTTTCCGTATTCTTCTTTGGTAAGATGTCCATTCAAATCTTTTAACCATTTTAAAAAATCAGGTTATAGGATATGGAAATAATTCAGATGGGATGCTCAGAGAGGTATTGTTCTGGTATGGCCAAACCCATAACCATAGACTAATCATGAAAAAAAAAGTCAGATAAAATCCATAGAGGGCCTCCCACAATATACCTAATCAATACTTCTGAAAACTATCAAGATCAGCAAAAACAAGGAAAATCTGAGACCATCATGGCCAAGAAGAGGGAGACATGACATCTAAATGTAATTTAGTGTACTGGATGGGATCATGAAACAGAAAAATGATACTAGGGAAAAACTAAAGAAATCTGAATAAATGATAAACTGTAGCTAAAGTAACATATCAATATTGGTTCATTAGTTGTAATAAATATACCATACTAAAGTCAGATGTTTATAATAGGGAAATTGGATGTTCTAATCGTGAAAAAAAAAGTCAGATAAAATCCATAGAGGGCCTCCCACAATATACCTAATCAATACTTCTGAAAACTATCAAGATCAGCAAAAACAAGGAAAATCTGAGAGACCATCATGGCCAAGAAGAGGGAGACATGACATCTAAATGTAATTTAGTGTACTGGATGGGATCATGAAACAGAAAAATGATACTAGGGAAAAACTAAAGAAATCTGAATAAATGATAAACTGTAGCTAAAGTAACATATCAATATTGGTTCATTAGTTGTAATAAATATACCATACTAAAGTCAGATGTTTATAATAGGGAAATTGGATGTGGAGGAGGGGCTGAATGTGGTGGGTAATAAGGGAAATTTCTGTATGACTATATTGTTCTTCTAAAACTGTCCTAACAAAATACCACAGCTTTGGTGCTTAAACCACAGAAATTAATTTTCTCACAGTTCTGGAGGTGAGACATCCAAGATCAAAGTGCTTTTGGGCTGGTTTCTCATGAGCTCTCTCTTCGTGGCTTGTACACAGCTTCCTTCTCACCATGTCCTTACTTGGTCTTTCCTCTGTGCATGTGGATAGAAAGAAACCGATCTCTGGTGTCTCTTGCTCTTTGTATAATAAGAACACCATGAGGTTGGATTAGAGCCCCACTCATATAACCTCATTTAACCTTAATTACCATGCCAAAATTACCATCAAATCGCCAACATCTGTTGGATCATAGGAAAAGCAACAGAATCTCAGAAAAATATCTACTTCTGCTTCACTGACTACACCAAAGCCTTTGTGTGGATCACAACAAACTGGAAAATTCTTCAAGAGATGGGAATACCAGACCATCTTACCTGCCGCCTGAGAAACCTGTATGCAGGTGAAGAAACAATAGCTAGAACTGGACATGGAACAATGGACTGGTTCCAAACTGGGAAAGGAGTATGTCAGGGCTGTATATTGTCACCCTGCTTATTTAACTTATATGCAGAGTACATCATGTGAAATGCTGGGCTGGATGAAGCTCAAGCTGGAATCAAGATTGCTGGGAGAAATATCAATAACCTCAGATATGCAGATGACACCACCCTTATGGCACAAAGTGAAAAGGAACTAAACAGCCTCTTGATGAAGGTGAAAGAGGAGAAAGAAAAACCTAGCTTAAAACTCAACATTCAGAAAACAAAGATCATGGCATTTGGTTCCATCAGTTTATGGCAAACAGATGGGGAAACTACAGAAACAGTGCCAGTTTATTTTCTTGAGCTCCAGAATCACTGCAGACAGTGACTGCAGCCATGAAATTAAAATATGTTTGCTCTTTGGAAGAAAAGCTATGAGAAACCTAGACAGCATATTAAAAAGCAAAGACATTACTTTGCTGACAAAGGTCCATCTAGTCAAAGCTATGGTTTTTCCAGTAGTCATGTATGGATGTGAGAGTTGGACCTCAAGAAAGCTGAAAGCCAAAGAATTCATGCTTTTGAACTGTGGTGTTGGAGAAGATGCTTGAGAGTCCCTTTGACTGCAAGGAGATCCAACCAGTCAATTCTAAAGAAAATTAGTCCTGAATATTCATTGGAAGGACTGACCCTGAAGGTGAACCTTCAATACTTTGCCCACCTTATGTGAAAAGCTGACTCATTAGAAAAGACCCTGATGCTGGGAAAGGTTTAAGGTAGAAGAGCAAGGGGATGACACAGGATGAGATGGTTGGTGGCATCACCAACTCAATGGACATGAGTTTGAGCAAGCCCTGGAAGATGGTAAAGGACAGGGAAGCCTGGTGTGATGCAGTCCATGGGGTTGCAAAGAGTCAGACATGACTGTGTTACTGACCAACAACAACCATCCTAAAGACCCTATCTTGAAATACAGTCATTTAGAGGGTTAGAGCTTCAACATATGAATTTTGTGGGAGGAGGGAGACACAAATCAGTCTGTTACAGAGAAGAGAGTGAGGGGAGGACCATAAATTTTTTTTTGTAGAAATAATGGTTAAAAAATTTCCAATCTTGATGAAAATTCTAAACCTACAGATCCAAGAAGCTCAAGAAACCCAACCAAACACAAGAAACTAGAAGTATACCAAAACACATCATCATAATCAAATTGTTCAAAATTAGTGAAAAGAGAAAAACCTTAGAAGTCTGAAAAAAAAAAAAAAGATACAGAGTAAACAAAAATAAGAAGGACAGTAAACCAGCAAACTCTTGTCAGAAGAAAGGTAAGCCAGATACCAGTGAAGCAACATCTTTAATGTTCTGACACAAAACCAAAAACTCTGTCATCCTAGAATTTTATACCATGCAAAAGCATCTTTCAGAATTAAAGGCCAAATAAAAACTTCTTCAGGTGCAGAAACATTGAAAAGCTTTTCACCAAGATATCTGCACTATGAGAAATGTTTTAAAAAATCCTTCAGGCACAAAGGAAATAACACCAGATGGAAACCTGGATTATACAAAGGGAGAAGAATACCAGGAATGGTAACTGTGAGGGTAGATGTAAAAGACCTTTTCTTTTTTTTGATTTCTATTTTTAAGCATCTCTTTTTATAATTGAATGTAGGGATTAAGAGATACAAACTACTACGCTAAAAATACATAAGCAACAAGTATACATTGTACAGCACAGGGAAATACAGTGATTGTTTTATAATAACTTTAAATGGAATATAACCTATAAAAATATCAAATCACTATGTTGTACACATTGTAAATCAACTATACTTTGATAAAAATAAAATGTAACTGATTTTTTAAAGAAAAAATATATTGTGGGGTTATAGTAAACACTTATAATAAGAGTGAGTTCAGAGTAATGCTATGGGAATAACCTGCAGCTATAAAATAAAGAGACCTGCAGAAATTTTAACTAAAACTGCTTTTTTCCTCAGAAAGCTTATAAAATAAACCATTTTTGTTTCATTCCTTTACTGTTAACTTGATCACTAAGCAAGATGATTATGCTTCACTTCTTCTTTTTACCACTTGTTTTTACTGATTTCAAATACAGTCATTTAAAATAAACTTGGGCTCAGTTTCTGCTACAACTTGATGAGGTAGAAGTATCTGCTTAAAAGTTAGCAGCAGACATTTGAGGAAGGAGATCCTACATGGGCATAGCTAACTCTATGCCCTGTCTGAACCAAATAGAGGAGGAGAGACAGAGAAAAAAAGTTGACTCAATAGACTGGGCTAAAGATGGTATAGAGGATTTTGGTTAGTACAATGGTCTGGATATTTCCTTATTCTCACACATACCATTATTAGAAAGACCACATTGGGTCACTTTTTTTTTTCATTTTTTTTCGAAGGATAGTTGCTTTACAGAATTTTGTTGTTTTCTGTCAAACCTCAACATGAAGCCTTAGGTATACATATATCCCCTCCTTGTCCTTCCCATCTCCCTCCAGAGCCCCTGTTTGAGTTTCCTGAGTCATACAGCAAATTCCCATTGGCTATCTATTTTACATATGGTAATATAAGTTTCTTAGAGATGAACAGAGATCATTCTGTCATTTTTGAGATTGCATCCAAGTACTGCATTTCGGACTCTTTTGTTGACCATGATGGCTACTCCATTTCTTCTGAGGGATTCCTGCCCACAGTAGTAGATATAATAGTCATCTGAGTTAAATTCACCCATTCCAGTCCATTTTAGTTCGCTGATTCCTAGAATGTCGGTTCGTCTCCAAGGCAAACCATTCAATATCACAATTATCCAAATCTATGCCCCAACCAGTAATTCCATTTTGCCTTTTTGCATTTCTTTTCCATGGGGATGGTCTTGATCCCTGTCTCCTGTACAATGTCACGAACCTCATTAGATTCCACATATAAATAATATTATCTAATATTCATCTTTCTCTGCCTGACTTCATTTAGCATTATACTCTCTAGGTCCATCCATGTTGCTGCAAATAGCATTATTTTGTTCTTTTTCATTGTTGAGTAATATCCCATTATGTTCCACATAATATTCCATGTCTTCTTTATCTATTCATCTGTTGATGGACATATATGTTTCCATGTTTTGACTATTGTGACTAGTGCTGGTACTGAGAATACTTGTGGTAGTAGGAAAGATGAGAAAAGAGCAGCTTTCATAAATATTAGGCATAGAAATGAGGAATTGGTGAATGACAGTAACTTATGGAAGTGAAGGAGACAGAGGAGTCAAAGACCACAGTGAGCTTCTGGCTTGGGTGACTGAGTGGAATTTGTTCCCAGTCACTGAAAGACAAGACAAGGGGTATTAATAGGATTTTGTTCAGGGCAGACAGAGAGACATAGCCAGAGAGCATGATAAATTAATTTTGGTCTTTCTGTATCATGGTGCTATGTGTAATTACCAAATGGGTTGATCCTTTTGTCTGGAAACTGATCTGAATGGCAGCATGTAGTTGAGATTCTTCACTGATTCAGTGACAGACTCATAGACATGGATGGTTGCCTTATAGACTGTCTGCAGAGCAGTGTTTCTCCATAGATGGTATCTGAAGCATGTAGCTCTCAGCACTCTATTAAATCAGTAGTGGATTGACAGTTTCACTTTAAAAAAGCAAGCAGTATTGTTGAGATGTTTCACAAGTTAGAAGACTGTGGTTTTCACACAAATCCCTTTAGTTTTTAATTGTCTGTTTCCTATAGGTCATACGTGTACTTCAAGAATGCCTTTGTCATGTCTTCTTTGCTAATAGTTTAGATAAGAGGATATAGCTTGTCTTGACCAATTTGATTTTATGTCATTTGGTTATTTTCGCTTGTTAATTTGCATGTTTAGTTGTTGCCATTTCCTTGCATTATATTCCCAGTTCACAAAAATATGTTGAAAATGGGTCACTGAAGCATAAGAAATGAAAACAATAAGAAAAACACTTAAACTCAGAATGCTCTTCTAAATATAAGGGTTACATAAAGAGGGCTTTCATGTAATATAAAGGATAAATCTGTATGTGCTATAAGAATTGAGTGTCATATTTCTACAAAAGAACCGGAAAATAAAAAGGTGATCAGATGTATAACTGAATAATAAGTTTAGTTATACTGTTTATTCATTTGTTCCCAGTGTATTATCTGTCAGGTTGTTTTTTTTTTTTTTTTAAGTATACAGTTCTGTCAAATATATTGATATTTTTAAACTAAGAGCAATGATCTTTCTGGTTAATTAAACACATTTTCCCCAAACCAATTTAAAATCTCCCTATAATAAAATAGGAATATTTGTTAGTAAAGGAGGCAAGATACCGATTATACTGAAACATTATTCAGAATTATATACCTCTGTAGAAAACAAACAAAAATGGTACAAGGGATCATATTGCTGAAGAATGTTTTAAATGAGCTTCAATAAAATATGATTGGCATGAAAGCAAAATTGGTGAAATTATTTTATTACATAGATTTGCAGAATGGTCCATAATGTCACTGGAATGCAATGTGGAAACAAAATTATTCTCACATGCAGTAACAGATACTGCAGTTTATTTGGATATAGCCATGTATAGGGAATATATGAATAACTCTCCACATCTGTAATAAGTATATAGTCACCCTTGGATATTGAAGGGTGATTGATTTTAGGATCCCCCACAGAAACCAAAATGTGAGAATGCTCAAGTCTTTTATATACAGTGGCATGAAATTTGCATAAAACCCAGGCACGTTCTCCTATATACTTTAAATCTCCCATATACTTAAAATTATCTCTAGATTACTTATCATACCTAATACAATATAAATGCTCTGTAAATTGTTGTGAATACAGTTTAAATGTTATATAAATAGTTGTAGCATGGGACAAATTGAATTTTTTGCTTTTTGTATTAATAATTTCAAATATTTTCTATCTGTGGTTGGTTGAATTTAAGGATGTGGAACTCACAATGGGGAACCAGTGGATATGGAGGGTCGACTGTATGTGCAAGAAGTATATGATGATGTTTTCTTCTCTTTATCAGAGAAAGTCCATGCTTTATGTAGAGTGATCCTTTGTTATTTAAAGATTAATTTGTAAGATTCCTAGAGAAAATCCATCAGTGGTGTATATTAATAGAGAATGAGTCATTGGTCACAAGAAGAAAAGGTGTTGCAAATGAACTCTTATTCATAGGGAAATGTGGGATTAAAAATATGCCTCTGTCATGAATACAGTGTAAAAGGAAATAGAAAAAAAGTTATGAACACTGTCAAAATAGCACTACTGAATTAAATATTTTTATCGTGACCTCTGAATTTAACAACCTTCTTTCCAGTGTTGAGATGTACTAGTTTTGCAGGGAAGATCACTCTCATGCATTATTCCAATAAGAGTGAGATTAAAAATATTTTCATAGTACTGATGTTTTTCTGTATATCCATTTCCATTTTAAATGACTGGCTCAAATGACACATCAAGTTATGCATTCCATGTCCTGGATATGCTATACATATATCTATAGGATTTGAGATGGTTTTTAATGTGGTACAAATAGTATACTAGGCATTAAGGATTTGTTTCCAAAGATTTATTTATGTATCTCCTCATCTGACTGTTAATTCCTATCTCTTAATATCCTTTGTAATAAACCAGTTCTGAGTTCTTTGAGCTGCTCTCACAAATTAATTGAACCCAAAGAAGGGGTTGTTGGAACCTCCAACAGATAACCCATTAGTCAGAAGCACAGGTAGTGACCTGGGCTTGTGATTGACATCTGAAGTGGAGGACAGTCTTATGAGACAGCTCTGTTAACCTGTGGGCTCTGAAGCACCCTTTGCATAGATGGTGTCCGACTTGAGTTGAACTGTAGGACATCCAGTTGATGCCAGAGAATTCTTGGTGGTATCTGTTTACTCTCTGCTTGGTAGTATTTATTCTCTAAATACTAATTTTTATTTTGCCATTCCAGTAGTAAAAATTATCTCTCTCTTTTACCTAAATTTCAGGTTCTGGTACTATCCCGAATTGTACCATATAGCATCAATAAACTGCCTCCTGTATATATGCAAAATTCACCAAAAGTCAATGCTTATTTTGCATCCAGCAACATATATTCTGGTCCTGAAAGGATTCTGCTTAGCTGGATGAACACAAATTATGAGAACGCTCGACATGTTATTTGGGAAAACTGTCAAAAAGGTGAGAATTTTTTTGCTTTAATTATCACAGATTGTAGTCTGAGAATATGGAAGGAGCCATAGAACTGAATGCAGAATCCATGGATTCTAGACCCGAGTGCAGCATGTATTCTGTTCTACAAGTAGGATGTCCTATAACATTTTCAAGACCAGTTTCCTTACATGTGTCAGGGAGGGGAAAGTTCCTCTCTACTTGTCTTGAATTCTTGTGGCTGGACTAATAATAAAATTAACACAAGACAGATTTAACAGGAGAATAATAAAATTTAATCATTTGCATGAAGGTCTCATAAAAATGGGACCTAAAAAGTGGTCAAAGCACAAACCTTTTATACTTTTTAGACAAAGAAGCAATAAATTTGTGAGGAATTGACAGAACAAAGAAACTTAGGCTTTGAGTCCTTAATTAGTGAGGAATCTGAACAGAGTGTGGGTTTGAGGTAGTTAGTTAAAAGAAGTAAGAGGTTTGTCCAAACAGGCTTCCCTACCCAAATTCCCCATCTCTGGTGGTAAGGGTGTCCTGCCTCCAGAGGCAGGGGGAGCATCTTACACGTGAAAGATTTACCTTCTGCTTTCAGGGAGACAAGCGGTGGTGGGGTCAAAGTGTCCCTCTTTCATTGGCTGTTTCTTAAGTAATTTGAATTCAGAATAATCAGTATGCATTGAGGCACATTTTGGAACAGCCTGCCCTGGGCCCCAACAAATTTAAAATGGAAATATAAAAGATGCATCTTTAATTTATTTTGAAGAATAAATGGTAAAACTTATGTAAAAATGCTCTAGAAATGAAAGATTGCCTTAATAACGCTGATGGTATTTTCAGCTCTATAAAGTATTAAATTTAGTTGGCACTACTGAAACTTTGTATGTTATTAGTTGAGAACAAGTGAAACCTGACTAGACAGTGTCTTACATCTATCTCATTGTGATGGTCATGTTGGAAATCACTAAGTGTGAGTTTTGAGGAGGTAGGTCATATTAGGTCCATATACCAAGACCAAGGCAAGTAGGTGATCATAGATAGACCTATTCAGTGTTCAGGTGGACACTCCCTGGTTCTACTCTTGAGTAATAAGACTTTATACATTTCTACCCCGAGAGCCTTATGTTCTTTGAAATATTTCCAATTGGCTAGTATAGCTGTGCATTCTTTTCTTCATCATAAACATTGCTTGTCTTGAGAAAACGACATGTGCGCTTTGGTTGTTTCTTTGACTTCCATTCAGCTCCCCTCTTCCAAGTACATGCAAACCTGTCATATTCAGAATGGGTTTTGTTTTATTTTTTATACAGAATCCTCAGAGTTTAATCTAAACTTTAGCTAGGAAAGATTAAAAGTGTGATTTAAAATGAGACTTTGAATTACAGTTGCTCCGAACTTAAAGGCATTACTTGGTAAACATAATAACATCAAGATAGAAAAAGATATATTGATACATTAGTATTAGAGAACAATAACCATTAATATTTTATTACCTTCCAATTCACATGCTGATAATGTCAAGCAATTTCCCTTGAAACTGCAATTTAAGAAGATTCACATCTTATAAACATGTATTTGACCTGTTCAAAAATGTCCAAAAAACAAGGTGTAAATAAATAGTTTGAATACTGAGGAGTAACACTTTAACCGTAGTGTTATAAAATATGTACATATATTAGAAATTAATATGTTCTTTTGTTATACAATTATTATGGTCTATTTTTACCAACAGAATGGTATACACAAGTTGTTTTCAAGAGTTTGCTGCATTTTTTAGAATAATGCATCATGGGCACTGGCCTAGTTCCTGCTTTTTAAAACACTGAGTCTCATGCCTTTGCAAAGCACTTGCACTTCCTGTTCCCTCTGTTTGGAGCTTTATTTTCTTGGATATCTTCATGATTCCTTTGCCCACTTCACTCAAGATCCTGCTCAAATATCATATTATCTGAGAAGCTTTCCCAGTACCCTCTCGAAGTTAGTGCCTCGTTCAGTCCTTCTCTTTCTTGCTTCATTCTTCCCAATGGTGTTGATCCCCAGTAATATTTATACCCTGCCTCCTCCTGGAGAATGTGAGCTTCTTAAAAGAAACAGTCTCTTCTGTTTTGTTGTTCACTGCTGCTCTCTCTGAAAATTGCATGGAAAACAAAAGATATCAAATACTGTTTGGGAAATTAAATAAATGAATGAAAGAATGAAAGCATAAAGGGACACACTCAGGTTTTATATATTTCTCTATCCTATTACAGACAACTGAGTGTATATTAAGCTACTAGTGTGTACCTTCTAGAACCAATGCGGGGATCAGATTGAATGGTTGTGTTAGAAGAGAACACTTTCCGTGTTCAGTGAGTGAAGAAGTGAAGTCGCTCAGTCGTGTCCAACTCTTTGTGACCCCATGGACTGTAGCCTATTAGGCTCCTCCATCTGCGGGATTTTCGAGGCAAGAAGGCTGGAGTGGGTTGCCATCTAAGTACAGCTCGGCCTGGTTAACAACTGTGGAGGTCCATGAGAAGGAGCTCTGTGAAGGACTCCACTTAGGTTAACTTGGACTGAGAAAAAGTCATACTCAGTATCCCAGATTTTAAATTTTCAACATTGACGCTCCACTCATCCCCACTCCACTGATAAATTCTCCCATGGTTGCAACTTGGTGCAGTGGTATTGTGGAGGGTGGATGGATAAGGATGCACCTCATCCCTTATGATTAAGAAACTATGAGGGTGGGGCCTAGCAATCTGTGTTGTAAAAAACCTGCCATGTGATTCTGATGCACTCTAGGATGAAGCAGTTAGGCCATAGTAACACAGAAAGCAATTGGTGCTTTTAGATTGTTCATAGAACGGTATTTATTTACCAATTATACTTGAAAAAGAAATCCCTTCTGTAAACAGCAATTCCTTTGAAGTAAATATTGACTCATTGGAAAAGACCCTGATGCTGGGAAAGACTGAAGGCGGAGGAGAAGGGGACGACAGAGGATGAGATGGTGGGATGGCATCACCGATGCAGTGGACATGAGTTTGAATAGGCTCCAGGAGCTGGCGATGGATAGGGAAGCCTGGCATGCTGCAGTTTGTGGGGTCGCAGAGTCAGACATGACTGAGAAACTGAACTGAACTGAAAAATGACTGAAAGAAAAAAAAGTGGAAAGCCTCTCAGTCATGTCCATCTCCGACTCTTTGTGACCCTGTGGCCTGTAGCTTGCCGGGATCTTCTGTCCATGGAATTCTCCAGGCAAGAATACTGGAGTGGGTTGCCATTCCCTTCTCCAGGGAATCTTTCCAACCCAGGGAACAAATCCAGGTCTCCTGCATTGTAGGCAGATTCTTTACTTTCTGAGTCACCACGGAGGCCCCAAAATAATGACTGAAAACTTCCCCATATTAATGCCAGACATCACACCACAGATCCGGGAAGCTCATATAAATGTCCCAAAACCTTTATACCTAGGCATATATTATATTCAAATTGCAGAAAAATTAAAGAAAACATCTTGGAAAAAAGCTGAAGGAAAAACACCTAACCTGTAGACAGACAAAGATAAGAATTATATCCAGCTTCTCAGAAATCATGCATTCAGGAAGAATGTGGAGTGAAATGTTTAAACTGAAAGGAGAAACCTTGCAGAGAATAGATAGTGGGCCTTGCTTGCACACGTTTTGGGTAAACTGATCAGTTGGCAGCTTGTAGAGTCAAACTTAAAGACAGTGTGTCCTTGATCAACCTGATGAGGCAACAAATAAAGAGTATTTTAGTTGATTACGGATTTCTCAGAAATTTTTGAGAGTTTAGCATTGGACTGACATGACAGGTTATATGCTTATTAGATATCTGCTGTGGTCTTTCTTTCAGTATCTTCACCTCAGGACAGGTCTGCTACATTTCTGTCATTAGTATTTTTTTTTTAAATCAGTTTATTTAAACAAAACAAAAACCAGCCATTTATTTTACTTCCATGTCCTTCTCTTGTAATCACATCTGTTTTCTGTGTCCATGAGTTTATTTTTTGTTATTGTTGTTGTTGTTTTAGATTCTATATATAAGGGAGATCATATTGTATTTGTCTTACTCTGTCTGACTTATATTATTTATCATAATATCCTCAAGGCCCATCTGTGTTGTGACAAATGGAAAGCTTTCTCTCTTTTTTTTTTAAATGGCTGAATAACGTTCCATTGTATGTGTATGTGTGTGTGTGTGTGTGTATGCCACAATTTCTTTATTCATTTATCCATTAATGGACATCTAGGTTGTTTCCATGTTTTAGATATGATAAATAATGCTGCAGTGAACAGAGGAGTGCATATATCTTTTCAACATAGTGTTTTCATTTTTTTAGATAAATACTCAGACGTGAACTTGCTGGACTGTATGGTAGTTCTATTCTTAGCTTTTTTTGAGGACCCTCTATATTGTTTTACATAGTGGTTGCATCAGTGTACATTCCTACTAATAGTGCACCAGGATTCCCTTTTCTTTACATCCTCCCCAGCACTTATTTCCTGTCTTTTTGACAGTAGCCATTCCAACAGGTGTGAGGCCATATCTCATTGTAATTTTGGTTTACATTTCATTGATGGTTAGTGATGTTGAGCACCTGTACCTGTTGGTCATCTGTATGCCTTCTTTGGAAGAATATCTATTTAGGTCTTCTGCCCATTTTTCAATGGAATACAGAGGAGTGCATATATCTTTTCAACATAGTGTTTTCATTTTTTTAGATAAATACTCAGACGTGAACTTGCTGGACTGTATGGTAGTTCTATTCTTAGCTTTTTTTGAGGACCCTCTATATTGTTTTACATAGTGGTTGCATCAGTGTACATTCCTACTAATAGTGCACCAGGATTCCCTTTTCTTTACATCCTCCCCAGCACTTATTTCCTGTCTTTTTGACAGTAGCCATTCCAACAGGTGTGAGGCCATATCTCATTGTAATTTTGGTTTACATTTCATTGATGGTTAGTGATGTTGAGCACCTGTACCTGTTGGTCATCTGTATGCCTTCTTTGGAAGAATATCTATTTAGGTCTTCTGCCCATTTTTCAATGGAATTGTTTGTTTGTTTTTTTTTTTGCCAATGACTATGGATTTTTAAAATATATATATATTTTGGATATAAGCCCCTTATCAGATATATGATTTGCAATTATTTTTTCCCATCCAGTAGGTCTCCCATTCAGTATTTTCATTTTGTTGATGATTTCCTTTGCTGCACTCTCTCATTAGAATTTCTTTGCTATGATGGAATGGAGAGGGACAAGACAAATACGGAATCTTCCTCTTGCTACAGGAAGGCATGTTGGAGAGTAGTGAGTAGTAAAGTTGGAATCAGATGACCTAGAGCCCCAGCCACCTGATAAGCTATGAATATCAGAACAGTGCTTTAGGACTTCATTCTTTTAGCCTTGGAGAGTCATGTGAGATGGCTGAGCTGGCGACTCCTATGATAAAATAGGCATCTGGTCTGGCAGCAGCAAGTCCGTGGATTGAAATGCACCATTGTCACATGCTTTTGAGCAGCGCAGCTGAATTCAGCACCGAGGGCACACTGACATAACTTAACCCTGGACTTGCTATGAACTTGTCCAAGAGCAATGCTACCAGACAGTCCATTGGAGTTTCAAAAAGTTCATTCTCTAATTACAGATGGTTTCTGGGAGCCACTATTTTTAAATTTTAGGAATAAAAAAAGACGTGCCCATTCTGTGTTTGAAAATCCTTAACACATGAGGATTTGTTCTAAGTGTTGTGAAAGTCAAAAAGCATTGTTCAAGTGACAGATGGACACCCCTCTCATGTATATCAGGGACCTTTTTAGTGCTTGCCAGGAGGTAGTGAATTTGCCTTTATACACTCATCCTTCTGCCTTCTGTTCCCAGTAATGCTTTGTATTATACATACTTAAGCCCTTTTATCATTAACACTTTAGTTGAGGTTCTTTCATGGATGAACTGTATTTTACATTTAATGATAGTATCTTCTTCAGTAGATCATGCCTATGATCAAGTATCCCCTATATCATCCCTTTGGGCCCTTTGCTTCAACTGCTACATTTGATTGCTAATGGGAATTTTATCATCCTATAATCACCTAGTGATTTTGAGAGCAGCAATGGACAATTTTGTAGCATAAAGTGTAATTTCTAACAGGACTAAGTACTTTCATTTTGCTATACTTTCAACAAAATCCACAAATTGGAGCATTTTGAATTGTCTGTTCAAAGGAGCTTTGTTCTACAGCATGATGTCTTATTATTTAAGCCATGCTTATTTCAACATTTTTTGATGAAGTAACAATTGTAGTTCTTGTGAATGAAAAATACAGTTTTTTATTCTATTTACTTTAGTGGAACAGAATTATAACTATGTTTGGCAATAATTGTATTTTATGTACCATCTAAAGGTGCCCCTGGTTTCTTTATTTTGTGCTAGTTTAAGTAAACAATGCATGTGTGTATGCTAAGTTGCTTCAGTTGTGTCCAACTCTGTGCGACCCTTTGGACTAGAGCCCACAAGACTCCTATGCCCATGGCATTTTCCAGACAAGAAAACTGGAGTGGGTTGCCATTTCCTACTCCAGGCAATCTCCTGCATTGGCAGGCGGGTTCTTTACCACTAGCACCACCTGGGAAGCCCAAAGTAAACAATATTCAGTACATATTTGAGAGACTGTATTGATCTTATAATTATGCTCCCTATTCTTGAAACTAATATGGTCTTGACATCTTAAATTTGTATGTATTGATTGTCTCAAATGTGCTGAATGTTCAACTTCATTAAACCAGAAAACAGTTATTCTTTACAAAGTTTACATTTTTCCTAGACATTTCAAATTAGCCTTTTAATATTTAGCATTAAATATTTATCACGATGATGTGATCACTCACCTAGAGCCAGACATCCTGGAATGTGAAGTCAAGTGGGCCTTAGGAAACATCACTACGAACAAAGCTAGTGGAGGTGATGGAATTCCAGTTGAGCTCTTTCAAATCCTAAAAGATGATGCTGTGAAAGTGCTGCACTCAATATGCCAGCAGATTTGGAAAACAGCAGTGGCCACAGGACTGGAAAAGGTCAGTTTTCATTCTAATCACAAAGAAAGGCAATGCCGAAGAATGCTCAAACTACCGCACAATTGCACTCATCTCACATGCTAGTAAAGTAATGCTCAAAATTCTCCAAGCCAGACTTCAGCAATACGTGAACCGTGAACTCCCTGATGTTCAAGCTGGTTTTAGAAAAGGCAGAGGAACCAGAGATCAAATTGCCAACATCTGCTGGATCATGGAAAAAGCAAGAGAGTTCCAGAAAAACATCTATTTCTGCTTTATTGACTATGCCAAAGCCTTTGTGTGGATCACAAGAAACTGTGGAAAATTCTGAAAGAGATGGGAATACCAGACCACCTGACCTGCCTCTTGAGAAATCTGTATGCAGGTCAGGAAGCAACAGTTAGAACTGGACATGGAACAACAGACTGGTTCCAAATAGGAAAAGGAGTACGTCAAGGCTGTATATTGTCACCCTGCTTATTTAACTTATATGCAGAGTACATCATGAGAAATGCTGGACTGGAAGAAACACAAGCTGGAATCAAGATTGCTGGGAGAAATATCAATAATCTCAGATATGCAGATGACACCACCCTTATGGCAGAAAGTGAGGAGGAGCTAAAAAGCCTCTTGTTGAAAGTGAAAGAGGAGAGTGGAAAAGTTGGCTTAAAGCTCAACATTCAGAAAACGAAGATCATGGCATCTGGTCCCATCACTTCATGGGAAATAGATGGGGAAACAGTAGAAACAGTGTCAGACTTTGTTTTTTGGGCTCCAAAATCACTGCAGATGGTGACTGCAGCCACGAAATTAAAAGGCACTTACTCCTTGGAAGAAAAGTTATTACCAACCTAGATAGTATATTCAAAAGCAGAGACATTCCTTTGCCGACTAAGGTCCATCTAGTCAAGGCTATGGTTTTTCCTGTGGTCATGTATGGATGTGAGAGTTGGACTGTGAAGAAGGCTGATCACAGAAGAATTGATGCTTTTGAACTGTGGTGTTGGAGAAGACTCTTGAGAGTCCCTTGGACTGCAAGGAGATCCAACCAGTCCATTCTGAAGGAGATCAACCCCGGGATTTCTTTGGAAGGAATGATGCTGAGGCTGAAGCTCCAGTACTTTGGCCACCTTATGCGAAGAGTTGACTCATTGGAAAAGACCCTAATGCTGGGAGGGATTGGGGGCAGGGAGGAGAAGGGGACGACCAAGGATAAGATGGCTGGATGGCATCACGGACTCAATGGACGTGAGTCTGAGTGAACTCCGGGAGTTGGTGATGGACAGGGAGGCCTGGTGTACTGCGATTCATGGGGTCGCAAAGAATCTGACACGACTGAGCGACTGAACTGAACTGAACTGATACATATATATATATATAAATAATATAACTAAGTCACTGACATATTGGAGTACAGCCTATTAACAATGTTGTGATAATTTCAGATGGACAGTAAAGGGATTCAGCCATACATATACATGTATCCATTCTCCCTCAAACTTTCCTCCCATCCAGGCTGCCCCAAAACAATAAGCAGAGTTCCCTGTGCTATACCATAGGACCTATACAGTCCTATACAGTAGAACCTTGTTGATTATTCATTTAAAATACTGCACCAAAGTGATTCAGTTATACATATATCACTGCATGGTTGACAACATTATATCAACCATGCTTCAGTTTAAAAAATAAATTAAAATATTCTCATTATAAGAATATTGGAAAAACTAGAAAGGAGAAAAATAGCCACAGTCCCATCCCCCCCTTTGACCCTTTATTCCAGTCCTTTCTCTTGTGCACCGTGCTTCCTCTTCACTGTCTGTCTTTGTTCCCAGTGTGTCATCACATGTGTCTGTCTTTGAACTGATGAGTTTAAACTCCCTTTCTACATTGATGGGAGGTGGGGAACCTCAAGGCCTCTGCCTTGGACAGCTCACTTCGGCTGAGACATGTTTTGACTTTTGTCTTGTGAATGTTCTTTAATCTTTCACAATAGTTTGTTCCAAGTGAGGGACACAGCGCTCCCACTCCCTGCCCTGGTTTCCTCCATATGTGAACATCATGCTGACTGTCGGCCCATAGGTCCTGGGGCCCAGGGAACTTTCACCTAAGCTCCAACCCCTGATAGGACATTTCTCCCCTCTCGTCTGAACACCTGCCTCGTTATTGGTGACAGATATTTATTGTATGGTGCAATTGGCCAGCATCTGATGTTTTGTCTCCATTCTTAAGCAGCGTGAAAAGGAAGTTGAAGTCAAGGCTGGCTGTACAGACTTTGAAGAGCTCATGTTGTCCTGTGGGTGGGTAGCCTTTCCAGGGGCTCCTTTCCAGGCTAAGCTCCCTCTGGGTATCCATCACAGTAAGTATGAGAGGGTACCCACAAAGGCACAGGGATGCACATTTGGGAAGAGCTGTTGTTATCCTCCCTTCCCACCCTAAGGTTCTGTAACCCTTTAGGGTACAGCCATGCTGAGAATGGAACACAGCCTCAATTCCATGTGGAGCTGGCATGATATTCAGGAAGTACATATTTTTTAAGAGCCAAAAAAACTTTGTGACTGCTGTGTTGCCTGACTGCCCAGTGTGAGAAGCAGTCAGTGCTCCAGTCCAGGAGAACTGGGCCACAGGATGCAGAATGTCCTGTAATGGCTGAGGATTGGCAGCTGAGTGGGCACCTGGTGGCAGGAGGGCTAGTCTTCGCACCACAGTCTGCCAGACAGTGTGGGCAGCACAGGTGTCAGCAGAGAGCAACTCTGTTGGTCAGTCAAATTGGGGGATGATTTAAGCCCACACTGTTCTACAGAAACATTGAAGAGGGATGTAACTATTGGGAGGTGAGTGACTGCAAGTTTATAAGATCAAAAGGCTATGCAACCGTGTGATGCCCACAGAGAGCCCATGGTGGTCCTGCTAGGGATGTGAGGTCATTGAAGTGACAGGTTCAAGTCTATGACTCGATCAATGCACAACAGTCTTGTATGGAAATTACTCTTTTCTCAATTAGTTTCTGGAAAGTGGTGAGGGAGGTAAATTAAGAGTTTGGGATTAAAGATACATGCTCCTATGTATAAAATATATAATCAACAAGTACCTCTTGTATATCTTGATTCCAGCTTGTGCTTCTTCCAGTCCAGTGTTTCTCATGATGTACTCTGCATATAAGTTAAATAAGCAGGGTGACAATATACAGCCTTGACGTACTCCTTTTCCTATTTGGAACCAGTCTGTTGTTCCATGTCCTGTTCTAACTGTTTCTTCCTGATCTGCATACAGATTTCTCAAGAGGCAGGTTAGGTGGTCTGGTATTCCCCTCTCTTTCAGAATTTTCCACAGTTTCTTGTGATCCACACAGCCAAAGGCTTTGGCATAGTCAATAAAGCAGAAATAGATGTTTTTCTGGAACTCTCTTGCTTTTTTGATGATCCAGCAGATGTTGGCAATTTGATCTCTGGTTCCTCTGCCTTTTCTAAAACCACCTTGAACATCAGGGAGTTCACGGTTCACGTATTGCTGAAGTCTGGCTTGGAGAATTTTGAGCATTACTTTACTAGCATGTGAGATGAGTGCAATTGTGTGGTAATTTGGGCATTCTTTGGCATTGCCTTTCTTTGGGATTGGAATGAAAACTGACCTTTTCCAGTCCTGTGGCCACTGCTGAGTTTTCCAGATTTGCTGGCATATTGAGTGTAGCACTTTCACAGCATCATCTTTCAGGATCTGAAACAGCTCAACTGGAATTCCATCACCTCCACTAGCTTTGTTCGTAGTGATGCTTTCTAAGGCCCACTTGACTTCACATTCCAAAATCTGGCTCTAGATTAGTCATCACATCATCATGATTATCTGGTTCATGAAGATCTTTTTGTACAGTTCTTCTGTGTATACTTGCCACCTCTTCTTAATATCTTCTGCCTCTGTTAGGTCCAGACCATTTCTGTCCTTTATCAAGCCCATCTTTGCATGAAATGTTCCCTTGGTATCTCTAAATTTCTTAAAGAGATCTCTAGTCTTTCCCCTTCTGTTGTTTTCCTCTATTTCTTTGCATTGATCACTGAAGAAGGCTTTCTTATCTCTTCTTGCTATTCTTTGGAACTCTGCATTCAGATGCTTATATTTTTCCTTTTCTCCTTTGCTTTTTGCCTCTCTTCTTTTCACAGCTATTTGTAAGGCCTCCCCAGACAGCCATTTTGTCTTTTTGCATTTCTTTTCCATGGGGATGGTCTTGATCCCTGTCTCCTGTACAGTGTCACAAACCTCATTCCATAGTTCATCAGGCACTCTATCTATCAGATCTAGACCCTTAAATCTATTTCTCACCTCCACTGTATAATCATAAGGGATTTTATTTAGGTCATACCTGAATGGAGGGCAGACAGACTGAAAATCACAATCACAGAAAACTAATCAAGCTGATCACATGGACCACAGCTTGTCTAACTCAGTGAAACTATGCACCATGCTGTGTAGGGCCACCCATGATGAAGGGATCATGGTGGAGAGTGCTAACAAAACGTGGTCCACTGGAGAAGGGAAGAGCAAACCACTTCAGAATTCTTGCCCTGAGAACCCCATGAACAGTATGAAAAGGCAAAAAAGATATAACTCTAAAAGAGGAGCTCCCCAGGCTGGTAGGTGCCCATTTGCTACTGGAGAAATAACTCCAGAAAGAATGAAGAGATGGAGCCAAAGCAAAACCAACACCCAGGTGTGGATATGACTGGCGACGGAAGTAAAGACTGATGCTGCAAAGAACAATATTGCATAGGAACCTGGAATGTTAGGTCCTCGAATTAAGGTAAATTGGAAGTGTTCAAACAGGAGATGTCAAGAGTGAACATCGACATTTTAGGAATCAGCGAACTAAAATGGACTGGAATGGGTGAATTTAATTTAGATGACTGTTATATTACTACTGTGGGCAAGAGCCCCTTAGTAAAAATGGAGTAGCCCTCATGGTTAATAAAAGAGTCCAAAATGCAATACTTGGGTGCAATCTCAAAAATGACAGAATGATTTATGTTCATTTCCAAGACAAACCATTCAATAGCACAGTAATCCAAGTCTATGCCCTGATCTGTAATGCTAAAGGAGCTGAAGTTGAATGGTCCTATGAAGACCTACAAGACCATCTAGAATTAACACCCCAAAAAGATGGCCTTTTTATCATAGGGGACTGGAATGCAAAAGTAGGAAGTCAAGAGATTTCTGGAGTAAAAGGCACATTTGACTTAGAGTACAGAAAGAAGCAGGGCAAAGGCTAACAGAGTTTTGCCAAGAGAATGCACTGTGATAGCAAATACCCTCTTCCAACAAAACAAGAGAAGACTCTACACATGGGCATCACCAATACCGATATCAGATTGATTATATTCTTTGCAGCCAACGATTGAGACTCTCTATACAGTCAGCAAAAAACAAGACTTGGAGCTGACTGTGGCTCAGATCATGAACTCATTATTGCCAAATTCAGACTGAAATTGAAGAGAGTAGGGAAAAGTTTTCAGGTATGACCTAAATCAAATCCCTTATGATCACACAGTGGAAGTGAGAAATAGATTCAAGGGACTAGATCTGACAGACAGAGTGCCTGAAGAACAATGGATGGAGGTTTGTGACATTGTATAGGAGGCAGTGATCAAAACCATTCCCAAGAAAAAGAAATGGAAAGTGGCTGAGGAGGCCTTAAAATAGCTGAAAAAAGAGGAGAAGCTAAAGGCAAAGGAGAAAAGGAAAGATATACCCAGTTGAATGCCAAAAATAGCAAGAGTTCCAAAGACTAGCAAGGAGAGATAATAATACCTCCTTCAGTGATCAATGCAAAGAAATGGAGGAAAACAATAGAATGCAAAAGACTAGAGATCTCTTCAAGAAAATTAGAGACACCAGGGGAACATTTCATGCAAAGATGGGCTCAATAAAGGCCAGAAATGATATGGACCTAACAGAAGCAGAAGATATTAATGAGAGGTGGCAAGAATACACAGAAGAACTATACAAAAAAAGATCTTCACAACCCAGATAACTACGATGGTGTGTGATCACTCACCTAGAGCCAGACATCCTGGAATGTGAAGTCAAGTGGGCCTTAGGAAGCATCATTAGAAACAAAGCTAGTGGAGGTGATGGAAATCCAGGTGAACTATTTCAAATCTTGAAAGATGATGCTGTGAAAGTGCTACACTCAATATGCCAGCAAATTTGGAAAACTCAGCAGTGGCCACAGGACTGGAAAAGGTCAGTTTTCATTCCAGTTCCAAAGAAAGATAATGCCAAAGAATGCTCAGACTACCACACAATTGCACTCATCTCACACACTAGCAAAGTAATTTGCAAAATTCTCCAGGCCAGGGTTCAACAGTACGTGAACTGTTAACTTCTAGTTTTTCAAGCTGGATTTAGAAAAGGTAGAGGAATCAGAGATCAAATAGCCAGCTTCTGTTGAATCATCGGAAAAGCAAGAGAATACCAGAAAAATATCTACTACTGCTTTATTGACTACGCTGAAGCCTTTGACTGCGTAGATTACAACAAACTGGAAACTTCTTCAAGAGATGGGAATACCAGACCACCTGACCTGCCTCCTGAGAAACCTGTATGCAAGTCAAGAAGTAACAGTTATAACTGGACTTGGAAAACAGACTGGTTCCAAATTGGGAAAGGAGTACGTCAAGGCTGTATATTGTCACCCTGCTGATTTAACTTCTATGCAGAGTACATCATGTGAAATCTGGACTGGATGAGGCACAAACTGAAATCAGTATTACTGGGAGAAGTATCAATAACCTCAGATACACAGATGACACCATCCTTATGGCAGAAGGCAAAGAACTTTTTGATGAATGTGGAAAAAAACTGGCTTAAAACTCAACATGCAAAAAATGAAGGTCATGGCCTCCAGTTCCATCAATTCATGGCAAATAGATAGGGAAACAGTGGGAACAGTGACAGACTTTATTGTGGGAGGTTCCAAAATCACTACAGATGTTGACTGTAGCATGAAATTAAGAGACATTTGATCCTTGGAAGAAAAGTTATGACCAACCTAGACAGCATATTAAAAAGCAGAGACATTACTTTGCCAACAAAGGTCCATCTAGTCAAGGCTTTGGTTTTTCCAGTGGTCATGTATGGATGTGAGAGTTGGACTATAAAGAAAGCTGAGAGCCGAAGAATTGATGCTTTTGAACTGTGGTGCTGGAGAAGACTCCTGAGAGTTCCCTGGACTGCAAGGCAATCCAACCAGTCCACCTAAAGGAAATCAGTCCTGGATATTCATTCGAAGGGCTGATCCTGAAGCTGAAACTCCAATGCTTTGGGCACCTGATGTGAAGAACTGACTCATTTGAAAAGACCCTGATGCTGGGAAAGATTGAAGTCAGGAGGAGAAGGGGATGACAGAGTATGAGATGGTTGGATGGCATTACTGGCTCAATGGGCATGAGTTTGAGCAAGCTCCAGGAGTTGGTGATGGATAGGGAGGCCTGGTGTGCTGCAGTACATGGGGTCACAAAGAGTTGGACAAGACTGAGCGACTGAATTGAACTGTACTGTAAAAATCCATGCTTTAGGATTCAGTGAACTTGTGGAGAGCATTTTCTGCCTTCTGCTGGTTGTGGAAGCATTTTCCCTGCAAAAAGTTGTCAAGATGCTTGAAGAAAGTATTTGTTGGTTAGTGAGAGGTCAGATGAATATGGTGGATGAGGCAAAACTTTGTATCTAAATTCTTTCACTTTTGAAGCATCAGTTGTGTGACATGCAGTTGGGTGTCATGGAGAAGAATTGGGCCCATTCTGTTGACCAATGCCGGGTGCAGTCACTGTAGCTTTTGGTGCATCTCATCAATTTGTTGAGCGTACCTCTCAAATATAAGGTTTCACTGGGATTCAGAAAGCTGTAGTGGATCAGATGGGCAGCAGGCCACCAAACAGTGACCTTGAGCTTTTTTTGGTGCAAGATTGGCTTTGGGAAGTGCTTTGGAGTGTGTTTGTGGTCCCCCAGCCACTGAGCTGCTCATCACCATTTGCAGCGACATGGATAGACTTGGAGGACAGTATGCTAAGTGCAATGAGTCAGACAGAGAAAATACAGCATAATAATACATAATCAAAATACAACAAACCAGTGAATATTAAAAAAAATGAAGCAGAGTCACAGATATGCAGAAGAATCAAGTATTTGGTTACTGTCAGGGGCATTATAGGGGTGGGAGAGTGGGAGGTACAGGCTACTAGGATTAAGATAGGCTACAGGGATTTATTGTACAACACGGGGAATAGAGTCAATATTTTGTTATAACTGTAAGTAGACTGTAACTTTTAAAAACTGTATAAAAAAAAGATATGCCACCATTGTCATGCACACAGAAGCATAGCATGATCCAAGCATGGTTATGCTTAGAGAAACTAAAAAAAATGAAGCAGAGTCACAGATATGCAGAAGAATCAAGTATTTGGTTACTGTCAGGGGCATTATAGGGGTGGGAGAGTGGGAGGTACAGGCTACTAGGATTAAGATAGGCTACAGGGATTTATTGTACAACACGGGGAATAGAGTCAATATTTTGTTATAACTGTAAGTAGACTGTAACTTTTAAAAACTGTATAAAAAAAAGATATGCCACCATTGTCATGCACACAGAAGCATAGCATGATCCAAGCATGGTTATGCTTAGAGAAACATTGGCAGAAAATATGGCAAAATGCAAAAATGTGTGACTTAGCATAATAGGAATGCAAGTGATTACACGTATCCATACTGTCTCATTTATCCTTTGTCTTTTCGAATTTTGTAAGTTTTCCAAGTCTCTGTTCAAGCAGAGGTCTGTGCTCCACAGCCCTGCTCTGGTGGGAAGGGAAAGACTGGTCGTTGCCCTGGGGTGCAGGTCCTTCAGCTGCAGTGATGAGTGCAAGAGCTACAGCCATACCTGCTCTGGTGCCTTCACAGGCAGGGAGAGTTCTTCCTCTCTCTAAACAGAAATTGGTGGCTCTGTCTACTTCTCCTCCTTGTACTCCTGTCCTTCTACTGAGGGCTTGTCTATCATTAGCATCAACTTGTTACTTTCTTTTAAGATTTGTAATCATTTATGCCTTTTGTGAATAAACCTGGTATTAGAAATAATCAAATGTTTATTTCAAAATAAATATTTGTTTAATCTGCTGGGCATACACACCGAGGAAACCAGAATTGAAAGAGACACGTGTACCCCAATGTTCATTGCAGCACTGTTTATAATAGCCAGGATATGGAAGCAACCTAGATGTCCATCAGCAGATGAATGGATAAGAAAGCTGTGGTACATATACACAATGGAGTATTACTCAGCCATTAAAAAGAATACATTTGAATCAGTTCTAATGAGGTGGATGACGCTGGAGCTGATTATACAGAGTGAAGTAACCCAGAAAGAAAAACACCAATACAGTATACTTACACACATATATGGAATTTAGAAAGACTGATTCATTTCACTTATGATATCATACATGTTACACTGCCACTCTCCCAAATCATCCCACCCTCTCCCTCTCCCACAGAGTCCAAAAGGCTGGTCTATACATCGTGTACCCCAATGTTCATCGTGGCACTGTTTATAATAGCCAGGACATGGAAGCAACCTAGATGTCCATCAGCAGAGGAATGGATAAGAAAGCTGTGGTACATATACACAATGGAGTATTACTCAGCCATTAAAAAGAATACATTTGAATCAGTTCTAATGAGGTGGATGAAGCTGGAGCCGATTATACAGAGTGAAGTAACCCAGAAAGAAAAACACCAATACAGTATACTTACACATATATATGGAATTTAGAAAGACGGTAATGATAAACCTGTACACAAGACAGCAAAAGAGACACAGATGTATAGAACAGCCTTTTGTCCTCAACTCTTTACTCACCCAGGTGCACCTGAGGGTGTGACACACTCCTATCACCAGCTGTAATTCACTCTGGCAGTAACTTTCAGTGGGGGTTGTTGTGGGTGTGTAGGAGATGCGGGTGGTGGGAGAGTGTTTACAGAATTCTGTTTGGAAAAGGCCCAGAGCTGGTTTTGATTATAGCCTTCAGCCCCCCTGAGAATCGCTGTTCCACCATGCAGAATTGAGTAGTGCAAGGTGGGTGAGTTTCCATGTGTGCCCCTGTGTGACCGAGAAAGACAACTCAGAGGCCATCTGTGAGCTTCACTAGGAGCTTTATGTATAAACTGGCTGACTTCACTTTCTCTTCACTAGGGAACACAGGCTTTCTCTTTACAAAGGGCAGGTTTTCTCTCTTACCATCTCACATCCCTCTCCTGAGCTCTTGGCTTCAGTATTTTTCGAGACTCCATGGCAAACACAGACAATTTTCAGATATGGGATGTGGGGATTCTTATTCTGCTTCTGAGAGAATGCCATCAGAATATCTGGTAAAGCCCAGGTCGCCAGGGTTAGTCAGAGAATGCAACTCACTCAGACATCACTTCCAAAGAGAAGCTGGAATAGATCAGATTGAAGCCACAGAAGGCCTGAGAAAAGAAAGCAAGGGGCACAAGATGTCACAAGTCACTATACTAGTTATTAAATTCTGAGCTCCCCATTGGATTGTAGAAGCAAAGGCAGAGACCAACGAAAGGGAAAACAATAACAAGGGGATGAAAAGCTTCCACAGAGGATACTGGTTGATAAAGCGGAATTCAAGAAATAAACCATGTCTCCAACACCTCTCCATTCTCCACAGTGAAGCCCAGAGATCTGACCATTTCATTCCTTTTCAAGATTTTTTAAAATCTGGACCATTTTTAAAGTCTTTACTGAATTTTTTTTTTACAATATGGCTTGTTTTATATTTTGTGGATTTTTTTTTTGGCCTCGAGGCATGTGGGATCTTAGCAACCCATACCCCTTGCCCTGGAAGATGAAGTCTTAACCACCAGACCACCAGGGATGTCCGTGTTTCATTCCTTCTTAATTCTTCCAGCCAGACTATTCCATGAGACAGTGTCTAACAGTTCAGGCCCTGTGTCCCGCCCAACTGTAGCCATTCTGCCCACCACTGAGCTTGCAGGTTCCAAGCCGTTTTCTGTCCCCAGGCTTTCACTCTTGCCATCCCTTCTGCTGACTGCGGTACCCACTCTCCACTTTTCCTTGTCTGGCTGATTCTAATCTACTCATCACAACTTATGATCATCTCCTCTGGGAAGCCCCCGCTTCCTCATATTCCCATAACAAACCAGATACATTTATGTTTTTCCCCTGCTTTATGTACCTTTAAATGTTCTGTTTCTGCATGTGTTTCTTCATCTGTACTGCGAGCTCTTTAAGGCTAAAAAGCTAAGTACAATGCCTGGGCATCAGTTCAGTTCAGTTCAGTTGCTCAGTCGTGTCCGACTCTTTGCAACCCCATGAATTGCAGCACGCCAGGCATCCCTGTCCATCACCAGCTCCTGGAGTTCACTCAGACTCACGTCCATCGAGTCCGTGATGCCATCCAGCCATCTCATCCTCAGTCGTCCCCTTCTCCTCCTACTCCCAATCCCTCCCAGCATCAGAGTCTTTTCCATTGAGTCAACTCTTCGCATGATGGGGCCAAAGTACTGGGGTTTCAGCTTCATCATCATTCCTTCCAAAGAAATCCCAGGGCTGATCTCCTTCAGAATGGACTGGTTGGATCTCCTTGCAGTCCAAGGGACTCTTGAGAGTCTTCTCCAACACCACAGTTCAAAAGCATCAATTCTTCAGTGCTCAGCCTTCTTCATAGTCCAATTCTCACATCCATACATGACTAATGGAAAAATCATAGCCTTGACTATATGGACCTTAGTCGGCAAAGTAATGTCTCTGCTTTTGAATATACTATCTAGGTTGGTCATAACTTTTCTTCCAAGGAGTAAGCGCCTTTTAATTTCATGGCTGCACTCACCATCTGCAGTGATTTTGGAGCCCAGAAAAATAAAGTCTGACACTGTTTCCACTGTTTCCCCATCTATTTCCCATGAAGTGATGGGGCCAGATGCCATGATCTTCGTTTTCTGAATGTTGAGCTTTAAGCNATGGACCTTAGTCGGCAAAGTAATGTCTCTGCTTTTGAATATACTATCTAGGTTGGTCATAACTTTTCTTCCAAGGAGTAAGCGCCTTTTAATTTCATGGCTGCACTCACCATCTGCAGTGATTTTGGAGCCCAGAAAAATAAAGTCTGACACTGTTTCCACTGTTTCCCCATCTATTTCCCATGAAGTGATGGGGCCAGATGCCATGATCTTCGTTTTCTGAATGTTGAGCTTTAAGCCAACTTTTTCACTCTCCTCTTTCACTTTCATCAAGAGGCTTTTTAGCTCCTCTTCACTTTCTGCCATAAGGGTGGTGTCATCTGCATATCTGAGGTTATTGATATTTCTCCCAGCAGTCTTGATTCCAGTTTCTTCCAGTCCAGCGTTTCTCATGATGTACTCTGCATAGAAGTTAAATAAGCAGGGTGACAATATACAGCCTTGACGTTCTCCTTTTCCTATTTGGAACCAGTCTGTTCTTCCATGTCCAGTTCTAACTGTTGCTTCCTGACCTGCATACAGATTTCTCAAGAGGCAAGTCAGGTGGTCTGGTATTCCCATCTCTCTCAGAATTTTCCACAGTTTATTGTGATCCACACAGTCAAAGGCTTTGGCATAATAGACTTCAAATAAGTTGGTTTGGTCTTTTGTTCACTAAACTGAAAAACAAACATCAAGGGGAAAATCCTGTCTTAATATCCGGGCAAAACTTGTGGATAAGATAATGTTGAGCACATTAATGAAATTCTGAATAACACAAAAATACAAAACCAAATAACATCAAAGCTCATGATTCTCAAATGTATCTCCCCAACACCCGTGTCTCATAACCAGAGTAGGCGGTCTAGACTGGAGGTTAAGGTGAGCTCTAGAGACTGCTCACTTCACCTGCTCCACCACTGCCAACTGAATATCCTTTAGCAAGCTGCTGAGACACTTCTGTCTCCGTTTTACCTCTGTGAAACAGGAGCAATAATTGTGTTATTATGAGATTTAAACAAAACAATGTATGTAAAACAATAGTAAGGCTTATCATTATCACTGTTGTAGTCTTTATATTCTTTTCCCAATCTATTTCCATCTGTTGTATGGCCAAATATTGAATGGTAACAAATGGTAAAAATATTGAATGGTAAATGCATAAATTATTGCTAATCCTCACAACTCTATAATGGAAGTATTGTTAGCTTCCATTTCATAGATGATGACAGAGAAACTCAGATTAAATATAATACACACAGTCTCACTACTAGTAATTGGTAGATCCAGGAACTAAAGCCAAAACAAGCCAGAGGCAAGTACAGCACTTTTTCACAACAAAAAGATGCTTTCTTAACATCATGAAAAATAGAACTGTGTTGATTTTATAAATTCTATAGTCTCCTGTGGTGTTGGAGAAGACTCTTGAGAGTCCCTTGGACTGCAAGGAGATCCAAACAGTCCATCCTAAAGGAAATCAGTCCTGAATATTCATTGGAAGGACTGATGCTCCAATACTTTGGCCACCTGATGTGAAGAACTGACTCATTGGAAAAGACTCTCATGCTGGGAAAGATTAGGGGCGGAGGAGAAGGGGACGACAGAGAATGAGATGGTTGGATGGCATCACCAACTCAATGGATATGAGTTTGAGTAAATTCTAGGAATTGGTGATAGACAAGGAGGCCTGGTGTGCTGCAGTCCATGGCGTTGCCAAGAGTCAGACACGATTGAGCGACTGAACTGACTGATAGTCTCCTGAAGTGTATCTGTATGATTTCAACCAATCTAGAAAAATTTTCCACCCGAAGTACCATCTTTCTCACATCCTAAAGTTTGATAGTCCTTTAACAGGCAATGACCTTTATAGTCTCACCATCAGAAATTAAACAAAAAAGAGCAACTATTCCTGAGAAGACCCACATTAATGCTCACCCTAGTGTGAATGACAAATATGAAGATCATTGTCCTGAAATCAATGTTACTAGACAATATCGAAAGAAAAAGGAAGTATACAAATTTACTGCTGAAGGCAGGAAAAAATGAAAATCAATTTTTAGTAGCTCTTTTTTAACCTTTTTTATTATCTCTGATGATTTGCTTAAAGCTATGAAAACCTTTTCATAAATACGCTCAACAGCACACATATTCACTCATCCCAGCTTCCGAATGTCTTGTCAGAGGATTCACAACTCATAAAGCCCAAACATAGGTTTTAGGCCAAGGGTCCCTAGCTGCGGGGCCAATGAGGTCAACATAAGGATTTTGCACCAGAGAAACAATATGGGGAAAGGAAGGATTAAAAATATCTTAAGGACTCAAAGTCAAGCTGTCCCCATAGCTCACAGACTTGCTACCAATGTTACAGACTCTTTACTAATTTTGAAATGATCAATACGTTTCCATGGTATCATCAGGTTAAAAACTAATGACCTGAAACATTAAACTATATCCACCTCCCACAACTCTTAACACTTATTTATTATTCTCCAAAATGTGGGATAAAATTTGTTTTAAAAAGGCTTTCTTGGCCATATGTAACATTCTGCTGAAGCTAAAAAAAAAAAAAAGAAGAAAGTGTAGTGTTGGACTTTGGGGATTATGTGATATTAATTGTCTAGGCAGACTTTATTTTGGGGGGCTCCAAAATCACTGCAGATGGTGACTGTAGCCATGAAATTAAAAGACGTTTACTTCTTGGCAGGAGAGTTATGACCAACCTAGACAGCATATTAGAAAGCAGAGATGTTAACTTTGCCAACAAAGGTCCATCTTGTCAAGGTTATGATTTTTCCAGCTGAGCACCAAAGAATTGATGCTTTTGAACTGTGGTGTTGGAGAAGACTCTTGAGAGTCTCTTGGACTGCAAGGAGATCCAATCAGTCCATCATAAAGGAGATCTGCTGCTGCTGCTGCTGCTGCTAAGTCGCTTCAGTCGTGTCCGACTCTGTGTGACCCCATAGACAGCAGCATGCCAGGCTCCCCCGTCCCTGGGATTCTCCAAGCAAGAACGCTGGAGTGGGTTGCCATTTCTTTCTCCAATACATGAAAGTGAAAAGTGAAAGTGAAGTCGCTCAGTTGTGTCCAACTCTTAGCGACCCCATGGACTGCAGCCCACCAGGCTCCTCCGTCCATGGATTTTCCAGGCAAGAGTACTGACTCTGCTCTGAACCAAAAGACAGATGTGTAGGAATGTAAGAAACAATGTAGCCATTCAGTAAGGGAAATGGTATCAAAACATGGGCTAGAATTTTGCTTGTGAAGAACATTTAGAAGAAACACTTACAAGGTCACAAAAGTAATCCCTCCAATTAAAAAAAAAAAAAAAAGTTCAAAAAGCTATAGCAATCTTTCAATGAAAGAAGTATCACGTAGATGTTTCCTCTCATTTCCAAATATACTTAGAATTCTGAGGGGAATCTCCATGGATGTTTTTATTATGCACCTGTTGTGGTCAGCAGCTGGCACCAGCTCTTGCAAATCCATCAATCCCCCCTCACTGTGTCTCCTTGCAGCTTACAACGAGACTGTAAATAACCCACAGGGTACAGCATGGATTTTATTTTTTTCTCATTCTTTCCCTCTTTTTCCTTCTTCTTGCTTTTCTTTCTGGTTTGTTTCTATAGTAAATGAAAGCAGCACAGAAAACAGAAGTAATCTATTTGTACCATTCATAAACTGTAAAGGAAATGTGCCTAGTAAAATAGGAATTATAAATGCAGTTAGAGGAAGTAAGATGAGAGAATTTAAATTCTTTTTAGAGAAAATGAGTTGTCTTGCATGGGCCAATCTTCCATCATTCATTCATTCATTCAACAAGTATTTTTTAACTAACAAAAAAGCAGACATCACTTTGCCAACAAAGGTTCATCTAGTCAAGGCCCTGGTTTTTCCAGTAGTCATGTATGGATGTGAAAGTTGGACTACAAATAAGGCACAGCATTGAAGAATTGATGTTTTTGAACTGTGGTGTTGGAGAAGGCTCTCTAGAGTCCCTTGGACTGCAAGGAGAACCAACCAGTCCATCCTAAAGGAAATCAGTCCTGAATATTCATTGGAAGGACTGATGCTGAAGCTGAAGCTCCAATATTCTGGCCATCTGATGAGAAGAGCTGACTCCTTGGAAAAGACCCTGATGCTGGGAAAGACTGAAGTCAGAAGAAGAAGGCAACAGAGGATGAGATGGTTGGATGATGCCACTGATTCAATGGACATGAACTTGGGCAAATTCTAGGGGCATGGTGAAGGACGGGGAAGCCTGGCATGCTGAGGTCACAAAGAGTCAGACACAACTTGGTGACTGAACAACAGGAAAAGTACGCAGTACATAGATCGTAGTACATAGCAGAGCACTTTAGGTCCTATGCCAAGCCACACAGATTAAAGAGCCAATCTTTCTCTTATGCAAGAAAAGGCATGAACTCAAAGAGCTATTTTAAAAATCTGCAAGTCAGGGGTCAAGACCCGCTGCTGATCTTATTTTTGAGACTTTTATTTATATAAACTGGGAGGAATATTTTCAGGCACCAGCACAGGAAATAAGGGGGAACTTTCTACCAGTAATTCCAAGGAAAGAGAGAGAGATTAGATTCCATTACAAAGAACATAGTTATCTTCCAAATTATCTTATGTTTTAGACTTTGGGTAAGCGGTCATTGACTAAAGTTCAGAATGTTATTTTTGTAAGAAAAAGCACTTCATTTTCACACTTGTTATACTGGATAACTTTGCACAACAGATTTTTAAAGCCACTTTTTCTCAGTTGCCTAAAATCTTAATGGAAATTGTAGGTAAGTGAATAGATGTGGCTTTCACTAATCAGTCATTTGCGAGAACTTATTTGTACACATGTTCATACAGTTTCCAGATAGAAGTTCAGGATGTGCGTTATGGCTCTTAATTTCAAGTGAAGAAACTTGAACTAACTGGAGCAGAAATAGAGGAATGATTAACTCATGACAGAGGAAAAAGCAGGAATGGCTGCACCAAGGGACTCACAGACGTCTTCAGGACTCCTTTGCTGTCCGATCTCTGTATCTTTCTTTGTCAGCCACTGCTCATTTCTCCTAGGGAAGGATGATATTTCCATGGCTGTAGGAGACTTGAATACTGGCAGCAAGCTCTGAGTTCAAATTAGCCCAGATTCACCATCAAAAAGAATAAATTCTTTTCTACCATTCTTGACTCTTTCTCACCCTAACCTTAGCCTGAAACTTTTCAAGTTGAAGTATTAACCTCCAGCTCATTACTAAAGTCTGTGAGACAGTGCTGGGAAGAAAAAGAAAATGAAAGTGAAATTGAAGTCACTCAGTCGTGTCCGACTTTTTGTCACCCCCATGGATTGTAGCATATCAGGCTCCTCCGTCCATGGGTTTTTCCAGGCAAGAGTGCTGGAGTGGATTGCCATTTCCTTCTCCAGGGGATCTTCCTGACCCAGGAGTCGAACCCGGGTCTCCTGCATTGCAGGCAGACACTTTACCATCTGAGCCACCAGGGGAAGAAAGGAAGCCTCCATTCAAACCACGTGGTAAACTGGGATTGGGGATAGGGTCGGGGAAAGAAGAAGAGGAATTCTACAAAGGTAGGAGGAACTGGTCTTCCAAAGAGAGGGATGATGGAGAGACAAGTAATTAAAATGTCTCCAGGTATGACTCAGTTCAGTTCATTTCAGTGCTCAGTCATGTTGACTCTGCGACCCCATGAATCGCAGCACGCCAGGCCTCCCTGTCCATCACCAACTCCTGGAGTTCACTCAGACTCACGTCCATCAAGTCAGTGATGCCATCCAGCCATCTCATCCTCGGTGGTCCTCTTCTCCTCCTGCCCCCAGTCCCTCCCAGCATCAGAGTCTTTTCCAATGAGTCAACTCTTCTCATGAGGTGGCCAAAGTACTAGATATCTTAATACATTTTATGCTATTGTGATTGTATTTCTCTGGGCTTCATATTATCTGTACACTGTATGTGTTCATTTATAATTGATAAAAGAGCTCTAATTTTCCTTTGTTTTTCTGTTCTGGCACAAAGTACATTACTTGTGATTGGAAATAATGGAATTCTGCCTGGAGTTATTGTATGATTGTTTGTATATTATAACATTTTGGTGAAAGGCAAAGAAGAAAAGGAAACATATATCCATCTGAATGCAGAGTTCCAAAGAATAGCAAGGAGAGATGAGGAAGCCTTCCTAAGTGATGAATGCAAAGAAATAGAGGAAAACAATAAAATGGGAAAGACTAGAGATCTCTTCAAGAAAATTAGAGATACCAAGGGAACATTTCAGGCAAATATAAGCACAATAAAGGACAGAAGCAGCATGGACCTAAAAGAAGCAGAAGATATTACGAAGAGATGGCAAGGATACACAGAAGAACTATGCAAAAAAGATCTTCATGACCCAGATAACCATGAGGGTGTGATCACTCACCTAGAGCCAGACATTATGGAATATGAAGTCAAGTGGGCCTTAGGAAGTATCATTGCAAACAAAGCCAGTGGAGGTGATAGAATTCCAGTTGAGCTATTTCAAATCCTAAAAGATGATGCTGTGAAAGTGCTGCACTCAATATACCAGCAAATTTGAAAAACTCAGCAGTGGCCACAGGACTGGAAAAGGTCAGTTTTTATTTCAAACCCAAAGAAAAATAATGCCAAAGAATGTCCAAATTACCATGCAACTGCACTCATTTCACATGTAGCGAAGTAATGCTCAAAATTCTCCAAGCTAAGCTCCAACAGTCTGTGAACTGAGAACTTCCAGATGTTCAAGCTGGATTTAGAAAAGGCAGAGGAACCAGGGAGCAAACTGCCAACATCCGTTGGATCATCAAAAAAGCCAGAGTTCCAGAAAAAACATCCACTTCTGCCTCATGAACTAGGCCAAAGCCTTTGACTGTGTGAATAGCAACAAACTGTAGAAAATTCTTAAAGAAATGGGAATACCAGACCACCTTAACTGCCTCCTGTGAAATCTGTATGCAGATCAGGAAGCAACAGTTAGAACTGGACACGGAACAACAGACTGGGTCCAAACAGGGAAAGGAGTACGTCAAGGCTGTATGTTTTCACCCTACTTATTTAACTTATTTGCAGATTGAAAGTGAAAGTGAAGTTGCTCAGTCATGTCTGACTCTTTGCAACCCCATGGACTGTAGCCTACCAGGCTCCTCCCTCCATGGGATTCTCCAGGCAAGAGAACTGGAGTGGGGTGCTATTTTCTTCTCCAGAGTACATCATGAGAAATGCCGGGCTGGATGAAGCACAAGCTGGAATCAAGATTGCTGGGAGAAATATTAATAACCTCAGATATGCAGATGACACCACTCTTAGGGCAGAAAGTGAAGAACTAAGGAGCCTCTTGATAAAGTTGAAGGAGGAGAGTGAAAATTTCACTGAAAACTCAATACTCAAAAAATAAAGATCATGGATCCAGTTCCATCACTTCATGGCAAATAGATGGGGAAATAATGGAAACAGTGAGAGACTTTATTTTGAGGGGCTCCAAAATCACTGCAGATGGTGACTGAAGCCATGAAATTAAAAGATGCTTACTTATTGAAAGAAAATTTATGACCAACCAATACAGCATATTAAAAAGCAGAGACATTGCTTTGCTGACAAAAGTCCGTCTAGTCAAGGCTATGGTTTTTCTAGTAGTCATGTATGAATGTGAGAGTTGGACCGTAAAGAAGGCTGAGTGCTGAAGAATTGATGCTTTAAACTGTAGTGTTGGAGAAGACTCTTGAGAGTCCCTTGGCCTGCAAGGAAATCCAACCAGTCAAAATAAAGGAAATCAATCCTGAATATTCATTGGAAGGACTGATGCTGAAGCTGAAACTCCAATA